>OMNN01033864.1:0-17215 GCA_900302755.1 Chromis chromis | reverse complement strand
TTAGATTAAGTATGACAATGTAAAGTAGCCTAAGATGACAGATACTAGTATAGGATTATTATTACAGTTAATTAAAAACATGTACTGTTGGGAAATTTCAATGCAATACAAATTGTGTGTGTTATAAAGATAATTCTATCATTTGACTCTAAAAAAAATGAAACTAAAGTATGTCAAGCTGGATTTAATTCCCAGATACTGACCAGTACACACACAAGTATGGAATATAAGGCTTGGCTGCAGCACCAGAATAAAGACAAATTAAATGCAATTTCAGAAAATACTATAACAAATACATTTGTGTTGAATATTCTTACTGCACTGGTTGATGTTTTTAAGAGAATTAAGGGTGAGAACACAATTACAGAGCAAAATAATCTGCCTGTATGGCTGTTAAATAAATGTAGAGGAGCAAATAAAGTAACAACTGAAATACGTTTTAAGATTTAATAATTATGCAAATATTTTTCTTACCTTCTTACAGTATCACATATACATATATACAGTACATTCTGTATTGTGTTCCTTTAGCCCTTTATTGAAGTTATATATAATTATTACACATATTCTAAATGATTTACGTACCATTTTATTCAATTTCTATCAATATTATATTACTTTGGGTCTCTGCTCCACTATGTTTATTCAACAGCTGCAGTTACTGGTTACTATCTAGATAAAGACTGTGCACCTCAGAGCACCTCCAAAACAGTATGTAAGGAAGGGCAACCGGTGAACTGGTGGGAGGGTCACGGGCACCCAAGACTCACCGCTGCCCGTGTGGACTAGTTCTACAGAAGAGCTACTGTAGCACAAATTGATGTAAACCTTAATGCAGGTTATGATAGAAAGGTGTCAGAACACACAGAGCATAATAGCTAGAGCAGTCAGAGTGGCCATGCTGACCCTCGACCACCTTGGAAAGCCCGTACAATGTCACTATGGGAAGAATTCAAGCCGACAGAGGCTCCGGAGAATGTTCTGCTGGGAAACACTGGGTCCCGCATTCATCTGGATGCTACTTTGTCTTGTACCACCTACCCAAACATTCTTGCAGACTACGTAAACCTCCTCATGGCAGCGGTCTGACGGCGGTGGCCTCGTTTAGTCAGGATAATGCTTCCTGCCACGCTGCAAACATTGTTCAGGGATGGTTTAAGGAACATGACAAAGAGTTCAAGGTGTCGACTCGGCCTCTAAATTCCTCAGATCTCTATTCGATTGAGCATCTGTAGGATATGCTGGGGAAAAAATCCAGTGAGGCCCCACCTTGCAGATTCCAGAACTTAAAGGATCTGCTGCTAACGTCTTGGTGCCTGATACCACAGGACACCTTCAAAGGTCTGTGGAGCCTATGCCTTTTTATTAAAGGCTTATAAATGCTTCTTTATTTGGATATATTTAAGATTTTGAATGCAGGGCTTTTAATTGTAATCAGGTAGTTTTAGTTTATTGTATCGGTGTTTTACTTAAGCATCTAAATCCAACACACTGTGTTTCTTCATGGTTGGCTGCACAACTACAATAAAGGGAAATATTCTACGTCTTGTGCAGGATTTCGTACACATTTCTACAAAATTCAGCCTCACATGGAACACTGAGTTCTCTGCTTTGTTGTTTGTTTGGCTGCACAGCAGGCCCACCATACTCAAAAGTCTATTCATCATTGAGGTAATTTATTATTTTATACGGTTTTAATGGCATGCTGATAATCAGAGACAAATATACCAAGTATTTGCTCGTTGCCGCATCTCAAATTTGCCATCATGAGAGTTATTTTGGGTTTTTCGAGCACACTAAAGGTCAAAGTTATAGTAAAAAAAAAGTCTTTTATTACAGTGTGACAAAATCCATTTAATAATCTGTAACTTCCCATGGCTACTGGTAATTAGCGCAGCTTCATGAAAAGGGTTATTGAGGTTTATGGTCTCGGTGTGTTTGCAGGAATCACACTCATAGAACTCATAATGACCTCGGGCGGCCATGTGGAGAACGATAAGACTCTTTATACATTTCTTATAGACTTTGGAACAGAAATAATATGCCCACGCTAAATAATTGTCCCTTTCAGTCCCTGCTAGCATCACATCGCCAGAACCTCAGCCGCCATGAGGGGAACAGCAGTGTTGTGGCTCTGAGAAACAGAAGGTATAAGAGACACACACACAGATAGACAGAAAGCCACTGGCTGCCTCTCCACAGTTGCCTTCCGGCCTGTATTTATCTTTGAAATTACATCTGAATATGGCATCAAGTTAAATCAACAATGTCGTTAACCTTAGCGGGGAAGCTCGCAGATAAAGGGCAGAGGCTGGATAAAACAGACAGGTCAGAAAACTTTCCCAAATTGCCTGATGCGCTGATTGCACACAATCTAAACTCTGAGACATATGTGTAGCGACAATCACAGAACAGGCCAAGACAGAAAAACTCCCTCCTGAATAAAGGCTCCAGGAAAGTAAAGCCCACTACTAATGCAGTGTTGAACGCTTTGCAATCAGACAAATAAAGGGGCAATCTAGCACACAATCAAACTAGAGATTTAGCCTGCTCTCCTGCCAACAGCTAGGGACCTCCTCTTTCTGAACAAGGGATGCACTATTGACTACACCCCCCCTCTCTCTCTCTGTCTCTCTCTCCAGTCTTCCCTCTCTGCCAGTCTGAAAGGCGTGATGCCAACCTTTTCCACCATTGGGCATGCTGCCCTGCCCTTTATGCAAATGCTTTGCCGCCATCCCTAACTCACAACCCCCACTGTCTCACCCTCCACGTCTGTGCACACCCCCCTTATGGCCTCCTGTCTATATATTCCTTTTTATCCTTATATGTTTAAATTAGCCAAGTAACTGAGCTTAAGCCGTCGCCATAAGTTATTAATTACACCCTGATGGTCTGAGGTCCTGTATGTATGGATCTTGTAGCGAAGCGAGAAGCTCATTGCCTAGCCTGTAGGCCTGTACTTTGTTGTCTGCCCTCCACGGGCAAAAAGCACCAACCAGGGGCGAAATATTTAACAGAGGTGTGGTTGTATGTGTCTGTACGGGCCCTGATAAAGAAGGACATCTCCTGGCTAAAAGAATAGAATAAAGACAAAGAACAGGAGGGAGGGCAAGGGACGGGAAAAGGGAAAAGAAGTAAGAATTAAAGAATAGGGGGAAATATTTCCTGCAATTAGTCGCTGCTTTTTCGCATTACATTTACATTCATTAAAACGTCTGGATTTTTGTGATGGGTGCTCTCTTTAACCACCAGGGTCACATCAGTGCAAAGAGATTATGTTTGTACAGGAAATAGTACCGAGAGGGATCCAGATTCAAATTAGAAATGCACAAAACACCCGCAACTCACAGCAAATCCTTGGATTCTAAAATAGAATAAGGGCTTGATTTTACTATGTGAAGCTCCCCTGAGATGACTTGTCTTGTAAATTGGCACTATATAAGTAAAACTGAGCTAAACTGAATGCATTTTTAGGGTTAGGGTTAGATAGTATAATGAGGGGTTAATGAAGCTTAAATGAGAAATAAAGGGTTAATAATGTGGCTGAAGAGGAAGTCTATCATGGCCGCCACTGACAGGGCAGCTTCACAAGTTGGCACATGGGCTAAATAAATAGGAAAGGTTAATAGCCTACTGGTCAGTTTAAATATATAAGGGCCTAAAGAGTTAACAAAGATAACACTCAAAGGAGAGAATTTAAGTTAACATACAGAAAATTTGAATCTATTAAGAAAAGACGTTAAGGTCAATGAAGGCCAACAAAAAGGGTCTGAAGCATGGGGACAGTGATAGGGTTAATAAACAGGGCTGGAGGCTGAAGGAAGAGCCCTGTTAATGCTGTTAAAGCAGAGCTTCCGCTTCTGCCGTAGGGCGAGTGTCGAGCCGCACAAACAGGGCGCAGCGTCCACACAAGCTGGACCGATTCAAGCCCACACACACCACAGGAAAGGAGCTAGGACCTAAGACAAACACTGCACGACCAGACGCACACACGTATACACAAACACCACTGTCTCCTTACATGCCCCGAGAATACCAGGACATGTGGTCTGCTAAGCTTATTATTCCAAAGTGTGGCGCAAACTGGCCATTAAGTCAATCCAACCGTTTAATAAAAATTTTAAAAAAACCAGCAAAAACATGCACGCTGCTCAGTAGTACATTGTAGTGCGATTGCTTTACAAAGTGAACAGGTCTCCTCTGCAAAAGAAATCTTGATCTCAGTGGCAATAGATGGAATTTTTCTTTTTCCAGATAAACAAACAAAGACGTCTAAACCCCAACAGTCTAAACCAACAACGCAGCACCGCAACAATCTCCAAATATAAACTTCGAAGCCTTATTTCCCAAAGCCTGCACACAATGGCTGCTCTAATCTTCCTGAGAGAGGATAGACAAATAAACAAACCCAAACAGGTTGGTTGAGGGAGAATTAAGATTTTAACACCCTTTCCTCTTTCTGGTGAACGCCACTACACACACACACACACACACATTCGCACACACTGACGCACTTTAACACACACACATCCCTTTCCCCTCTGCCTATGCGGACTTCCTTGTCTGAAGTTTGCTGTAATAAAGTTTTCGAAAGCCGACGTGGTGCCAGTAAGTGATGAAAGACGGCCGGTAAAGGAGGGTGAGAAAAGGCTAAACAAAGGATGACATGGAGCTGGAAAGGCATCAATTATGCCGATGGTTAATGTTACCTCCAAATAAATGACTGATGACGCACCGTCAATAGAAATAATGTTTGTTTCTATGTTTGGCAACACTATAAGCATGTAATAAATGCTTTATAAGACAATATATGTGTGGTTACAGCTAAATTAGCCCCACGAGGCTGGTGTATAAACAGATAATGAATGACTTTATAGTAAAAAATAAAATAAAATTAGTAATATAAAATATGTCTTTGTAGGCAAAATTCTAGTAAAATGTCCTTATTTCTGCTTACAACAACATTATCTTGTATTATGAAGCATTTATTAAATATATACTGCCTATAAATAATGAAAAAAATACCTATTTTTTGGATTTTACACATAATTAGACACTGAGTTGAGGCTCAAGAGCATAAATTAAATTTTATGTATATGGCATTTCTGCAAATTACCAATCTTTTCTAGCTCTTGTTCATTTTACATTTAGGTGTTTATGCGCTGTATGTGAATAAATCCCACATATCTTTTAGTGGATTCTCTCAACTTGCAATTACACTTTGTCCCTTTAATTCTAATTTCAGTGAAAGTGTGAGTATTAGGCCTACTGCTGCTTCAGCAATGTGCAGCCAACATCATGACATCCACGTTTCTTTAACTTTTTCTGCTGCAACTGAACTGCCATTTTCTTGAAATAGGATTACAGAGTAAGATTAAGTTGAAAAAAATTGGAAACTTCAAGTCGACTTGCCTTAAAATTCTTATTTGAGAGGAATCAAATTATTTAAATAGATCTGATCAGGCATTAATATTACTTGCTAACTTAATTTGGGTAAGCTTAATTCAATTGTGTGTCACAAAACGTAGCAATCTATTTAAGTTGGTCCAACGATTCTCTTTTTTCAGTGAACTGGTTTATGAATATGATGTGTATCTTTTGCAGTTTTGAAAGTTATATGCACATTTTGCACAAGTGATGGTACATTTGTGAAAGTATTGGGGTTTTAGTTTATAAATCAACATTAACATAAAAAAAAAAGAACACAAAGCACCTACGTGTTTCAGTTCCCAATGGGTGTGTTAGTGGGTTATTTGTGGTTTTGAACTGTGGGATCTTTCTCCTTTTAAAGCTTTCCTGTCACTACTTGTTACTTATTGCCAATTATGTGTGTAAAGTGGGACGTTTTGAATGTTATATGTGCATTTTGTAGGACTAACAATAAATCTGAAGGTAAAATTTGAGCTTTTTGTGTTTGACAGTGAGGTAAAACAACCACATTTTAGTTTGGGAACATAATTCAGCAGTAATATAAACACAATATTACTCTCTGGTGGTGTGTAGAACAAAACTGGGTTGATTTGGACCCAAGGACGTGTAGGTGCATGAGCTCATGGCAGCGTATCATTACAACATTACACAACCTCCTCAGCATTTACAACAATAATAAAATGTTCCAATAGCAAGAAAAACACATATCAAGAGAAATATCAGGATATATTAGAGCATAATTAGCTTTTATCAGGCCAAACCCCAATCGCAGTGAAAAATAGAAAGTGTGTGTGCGTCCGTGCATGTGTGGTGGAAGGAGGGAGAGAAATGAATGAGGCCTTTTCTTACAGCAGGGCCCAGATCAGAGCTCCTAACTATGGGATTTGGTGCTGTTGCCTTTCTCCCCCTGGAGGGAGTAATTAGGTTAGGGAGGACAACTGCCGCATTGTTTTAACAGAGGAGGGATTGTGCAGGCCAAAGTCCCACCAGCAACATGCTTCCCTCACAACAAAAATGCCAAACGGATTCTGCGGCGATCCACGCACATACACACAGAAAAACTTTTTTGGGGGGGTTTCCTCTGTTAAACTTTTTCACAGGGAGGAAAAAAATCGGCCTTTTTATGCAGCGAAGCCCTTCGCACTGCGTGTATCCCATGAAATGTCAAATATAGTCCAGCAGTGTCAGATATCCTCTCCTGTTGTTGCAGTTGTGGGATTCTGGCTCTTTGTGGGACTCGGTTCTCTTTGGAGTAACTGCATCTTACTCTCTCCTGTATCCAGAGGCTTGGCAACCCACACCGCTCCTAACTAGTATAATATGGTTATGATGCATTTGCATTCCTTCCAATCCCCTAGGAAACACAATACGCCTATATCGTCTGTTTTAATCACGGTCTGCTTCCAAGGAAAGTAAAAGGAGAATACAAACAGCCACAGCTATAAAGAGGCTTTCTCAAATATACTTCAAGTTCGTTTAAATACATCCTCCGCTGATTGATAGAGAGTAAATCAAACAAATCATGCTGGTAGAAAAAATAAAAGCACATGGAATGCTCCCCAGTCTACTGTATTTACAATACACAGACTATGGCCTCTTTCATTCCCGCCCATTTCTCTCTCTTCTTTCCCGTCCCTTTCTTTTTCTCTTTGTGCTGTATTTCTTCCTATAATCTTTCTGAAAGTGAAAGAGTAAAATAACTCTGCTGTTCTTTCACTCCTCTACACCATTCTCAAGACCTTCAGCTCTTCCAAGTATTAAAAAAAAAGCACCATAATATGCACCTCTGCATACCCGCCCACACCATCCCTATTCACTTTCATCATAAATCTCCACAGCCTGGCTGCAATATACAGTCAATTTGTGGTCCCCATATGAGTCCTAACTCTGGCTTGGAAATACTTGCATTCAGGTGTGCAGATGGAGAGGAGAAACAGAGAAGAAGAAAAAATAACACAATGAACAGAACGAATGTGTGCGAATTGACTCTAACAGACAGGTCCGTGAGGCCTGCAAGAGTCTTTTCTCCGCCGCTGCTTGCCACAGGTGGCGGAGATGATTACGCTTTATTCCAGATGATGACCATAATGAGGCCAGTTTTGAGTTTCACTGGGCTTTTTCTCAAGAAGTGCCGGAGAGACTGACAGCAGCTTGACACGTCAGACTGCTTTCGGGTCCCTCCACGTCCCGTTTCAACAAAAAAAAAAAAGCGGCACACACTACTGTTTCTCCATTACGGTTTCAGGCGATCACGTCACATCACATAAAGGGCTCCTATAAGAATACTGCTCAGAGAATCTCTGCACCAGATAGACATCTTAATAACAGGAAAGCAGCGAGCTGAATGCAGCATGGAGGTAGATTTATAAACTGTCATAATGAGCGCTGGAAGAGCAGAGACTGTCCCACTCCATGAACTCACCGAGTAAAAGTTAAATGTGGCCCATCTGTGTTTTATATTTCAGCAGTGACATGAAATCCTCATCCTGCACTGAATTTTCCAGTCAAATATACAACTTTCCATGTAACACACACTAATCCTGAAGCTATTTCTCTGAGCCTAAACAGAGCAGAAAGTTTATATCTGAATTCCCTCACCGAGTACGCTGCAGCTGTAGTTGGGATAGTAGTTATTGGATGGCTGGGCCAAAAGGAGAAGCCACAGAGTTGTGTTTGAGTCTAACCCTGAGCCCTGCTTGGCCTCTGTCTCCTCTGCTCAACTCTACTCAGATCCTCACGTCTTTTTATTTTTAAATTTCAACAAAGGTCTATTTGACTCTACTGTACTCTGCTCCACTGTCAAGGGGGTCTCAAACAGCCTCGGGCCTGCAGCACCGGCCAGCAAACACAAAGTTACAAGAAGCATAGAGCGCGCACTCATACCCAACACATACACAGACACTTCCACACAAACAGAGTCAGTTAATAACACACAAACTCCCGCCCTCCAGCTCTGTTTGCTCACAGCTGCCAGGCCTCCTCAGAGTTCATCTGAGGTAAAGATATGTTATATTATGCAACCGAGTATAGATTTTCCACCCTTGGCCTAATGCCAACTTCCTGCTCCGAAGAGCAAGCTTGAGCTCTTTGTTCCCTGGGGTGACAGCTATTCCTTGCCGGACGGGGTGGCCGAATTAGATACACAGATAGAAACAGTGTAGGAAGGTAACAGGAAAAAAAAAATGGAAGGGACCACAAACAAGCAAAGTAAGAGAGAAAACCAGAAAAGTCAAGGGAGAGAAAAAAGAAAGAAAGAAAAGTATGCAGTTGGACCAAATGTAATTCTTTGTCTGTATCTAAAAAATCCTCCTTCTCCCTTCTACTCTGTCTTTTTCCCCAGCTCTTGAAATCAGGTCACAACTGTTTTCATTACTGTTTGACTTGCGGGTTCATAAGCCTCCAAGCGTCAACGTTCCTCCACCCACCCCCAAGACAGGAAAAGATTTTCCCTCCAACATTAACCCAATAAATGCCTATTAAGCCCGATCACAACCCTTAAGGCCTGTTCCCGGTGAGAGAGAAGAGAGGCAGATGTCGAATGTTGATGCTAAGGTTAAGTCATGGGTATAATCACTGCTGGGCTCATAATCTTATCTGTTAAATAGCTGAAGTGAATTACATGGTCACTGGATGAACATATCCAGGACTTTACTTGTTTGTGTCCGCTACGGCATGAGGTAATGCGGCGTGATGATGAAAGAAAGCCTCGGGAAATTTACAATCAACGAACCAATCAATGCCTCCTCTACTTAGATGAAGGCTAAAGAAGCGGTGAAAAGATGATGACATCATTGAGTGGCGTCACCACATGATATCATTCCATCACCAACACCACCGGCACCTCCCAATTAACTGCGGCCTGATGAAGCCTTTGTGTTTCGCCTGCAGATGATTATAATTACCTCTCCAGGCTTCACCAGGTGTTTCTGAGATGTTTCCTTATGCCTGGTAATAAAAAGGATAAATGACTGGATGGACGGATAGACGGATGGATGAATGAATGAATTAGATGGGGGGAACACAGGAGCACTATATTAACTGCTGGATGTGAGTTTTGCTGACTTGCTACATTAGTCATTTCGAGCTAATCTCCATACTTGTGCCCCAGGGCGTATTTCTGCAGTGAGGTACATGGAAAGAATGTAGAGTAGTTCAACTAATTCAAAAAATTCACACACTGAATTAACACCTGAACACTAAGTTTTGCAGTTGAGAAGGTGTAAAGACTATTTAGCAAGCAAGCAGAGAAGTCTAAACAATTAGCTAAAAGTAATATATAAACAGTTCAACTTCAGGCACAGCTACAGTTCAGCTAATTAAAAGTTATGAAAAAACTGTTGAAATAAATTGCCAAAGGTAGCAGAAAATGTTCAAATGGCTAAATGTAATGGATAAAAGGTTAAAACAGAGAATTAATAGTAGCAGAAAATGTTCAAATAGCTAAATGTAATGGCTAATGGGTTCACATGCAGCTACAGCTAAAGCTCACTTTGCTAGCTAAAAGTTTACAAGGAAGGGTTGAAATAGATGGCTAAAAGTGACAGAAAATTAGCAATTAGCCAAATAGAATGTATACAAAGTTGAAATAGGTAGCTAAAAGTAATAAAAGTTGATAAAGCTTAGAGTAATGGATTAACAGTTCAGGTTCTACCACAGCTACAGTTCAGCTAGCTAAAAGTCAAGAACGAAGGGTTGACATAGAGAGCTAAAAGTAAGAAAACAGTGTTCAGATAGCTGAATTTATTGACTAAAACGTTTAATTAAATTAATTTATGGCTTTAAGCAACAAAAAAGTTCAAGTAGCTAAATGTAATGGCTAAAAAGTTTAAATAGATGGCTACAAGTAAAGAATAAAACTTGAAAAAAGCTACAAGTATGCAACAGTTAAGTTAGCTAAAAGTAAAGGATGCAGGATTAAAATAGTTACAAGCATACCTAATGGATCATTTTGTAACACTGAAATGTTCCATTTTATTAGGTGCAGGATATGAAAATAATTTTTAAATATGTCAATACATTATACTATTTATGAATTTTATGTAGCATTCTTTTTAACGTTCAACACATTTGGCTAGCAACAAGAACAACAATTCCCTTAACTAAAACTGAGCTTTCTTCAATGTCTTAGCTACATCAAGCACCATTACAGATATGTAACTCAATGTTATTTCCTGTCAGACAACAGGCTGAAAGTGAGGAAATAATGGATGAACTAAAAGTAATAGATAAATAGCTGATATAGTTGGCAAAAACTGATAAGTGGTTTAAATACTTGGCTAAAGCTAATGGGCAAATAGTTGATACAAATAGCTTAAAGTAATAGATGTTTGGTTTAAATTATTAAAAAATAATAGAAAAAAGATTTAAATAGCTAAACATAATCCAGAAATGGTGTAAAATACTAAAGCTAAACAGACAGATGGTTGAAATGGCTAGCTACAACCTTGAGAGTTCTTTGGATATCAAAAACATTGTAATAAAATCCACGTTTATATAATCAAGGGAGTTAAATAACACTCATGTGCTTCAAATAAACATATCTGGCACATGATATGTGGGGTCACTAAAAGGGTACTGGGGCTCATTTGACAGGGCTGCGTAGATACATCAGGCAAAAGAGATTGGAAACCACTGCCGTTATCACATACAGCACACACACGCTGTCTGCTGCTGCATCGTAATGGGTGTGATTTTTCTGAAAGAATGCACACCTGTGCCTCCTGTGATTAAGTGTGTGCAGGTGCGTTATGCATGAAGCAGCACCACGTGTGATTAAGTATGTGCAGGTGTGTTCGGCATCAAGCGCCACAAAACATAGCTTGTATACAAGGTTACGAGTGAAATCAAACAGACGCACCAAACTGCAAATGTAGAGAAGGTTTCTTTGTGAATGGGTAGACCGAATGCGTCTGAAGCTCCTGTCTTATTCATGAGACGATGACGCGACGTGCCATGTTTGTGTGAATGCCCGCTTCTGCCATTTTTATTGATTTTTTTTGGAGCGCGAGTCTGAGAGACTGAATGTGGTGGAAGTCAGCCTGTGAAAGTCTGTGAAGAGAGGCTGCAGTGAAACACACAGAGGGAGAACGGTGCTCAGATTTCATCCAGATTAATCTGGAAGCTTTGTAATGAGGGGTCTACTGTATATATTTAGCCAGTGCAGTGAGATGTAGGTCAGACAGACAGGCAGGACAGGCCAAACAACATGCCCAGATTGCCCACACTGAAGTGACCTTGAGTGGGCTGTCAATGATCCGCAACAACAACTCTCTATCTATTCCTGTTGACCTGTGGCAGACTCATACAAAGGCTCTGCACGCTCCGGGTTTAGCCAGGTCACAAGTTTGAGCCCTTAGGTTCCACTTTGTGGCACACAAAAGAACTTGGAAATTCAATATCATACGGCTCGTCTTTTACGGAAACGTTGCTTGTTGATTAAAAAGAAAGAGCAGAGAATGAATTACTGTCAACGTTCGCTCCGTGTGTTGACACTGGCAGTCGTTCAAATTTACTCAATGCAAGAACAAAGCACGCTCAGAAACATTTCTCAGTCTGTCCTCTGTGGCTCTAGACACGAAACAAAACTAACTAAACACTGTGAAATGTACAACATTTTTCATTTTACAATCTGCAACATGACTTTATTGACTGAAGTCCTTTATAGCAATGACAGTTTGGGCTACTGGACTCACTATAAAAGCCTTGAAACAAATAAATAATGGATGCATGATTCTCAAATCAATTTGCAAGCATAAATTAACCGGTACTAGATAAGATCAGATTAAGACAGGGTAACTGATCCCTTTGTGCATTGTTTTTTTAAAGCACCCATTCACTCGAAACTGCGTTTTACCTGTTGGTACTTGGATGTTTGAGCTTCACTGTGCAGAATAATGTATGTGCAGTTTGACATTGACACTCATTTATTTTTTTCTCACATTAAAGCTGAGATTAAAGCCGCAGTAGGTAGAAATCTAGAAATAAATAAATAAATAAAATAAGCCCCTCCCACTAGATAAGCACAGGCAAACGCACACGCTTCAAACCGCTACATATGCAAGTCAAAAGTCAACATTCATTTTCAGCTTCACCCAGGACACAAACATTACTCTCTTAAATGAAAGCCCTTTATTCAGCACATTCGGCCATATATGTGCTATACTATACTATACTATACATGATACTATAAATCAAATCAAATCTAACCTTTATTGATCCCCTTGGGGAAATTCCTTCTCTGCATTTGACCCATCCTATTCAAAGTTAACCTTAACTATATATAAAAGGAGCAGTGGGCTGCCGCGGTGCAGCGCCCAGGGAGCAGTCAGGGGTTAAGGGCCTTGCTCAAGGGCCCACAGTGGCTCTATATTCACCTGGTCTGGTCTGAAATATCAAAAGCCATTGGTTACACTTTTTAAAGCCTGAAAATAGAGCCAAGAGAAGGTACAGAAGTCTAGTTTCCTCTCAGACTAATTGAATTACAATATGCTGAAAGGTTATTATGGATTTTTGCACAATGGCGCCCAAAAAAGTACTGCCTACCCCAGCTTTAAGACATATAGGCATTACTTGTCACCCCCCAGTGAGTCTGGAAGACAATTCTGGTTCAATATGAAACTTACAGGATCTTTAATTTACTGCAGCAGACTCATCAGTTAAAAATCAGACTCCACATGACTTATGTTGTGAATTGGTTCTACAATAAATAAATAAAAGTGAATTGAATTGGATTTGCAGTTTAAACATTTTGCGGTTAAAACGCACTCCATTGTTGTAACAGGAATGCTGGATATCGATTCAAGATCCATTCAAAGCAGCCTGAAGCCCAGCATGAGGAGGATAAAGAAGGAAATATGTGTGTGTGTGGGTCTCGTATGATGTATCTGTGTAAACCCAAGCTGCCACACCCTTTCTGTTTCATTCTCATTCCCTCACACAAACCCCACACATGTGCCGCCGCCGCAAACACGTTTTCCTAAACTGCCCTGTCAGATCGGTTGTCAAAACGCTCCAAATATCCACATAATAGCCGCACTGTTATTTAGATTTATGACTCAAAATCTGAGGAAAGAACACACTGTACTGATGTGCACAGCTCAACAATGACAAAGCTCCCAAATATTCACCAATGCATCTGTTTTCTGCTCCTGGTTCATTCTGGTAAACTTTGTTTTGGTGGTTCCGAAATCTCTCCCCCCGTACCTTTTCCGTTTTCTCCGCTCTCATATTGTACACTAAGTATTTTGTGTTCCTCTGTATATTCTAGCTCAATTATGTAATTTAGCACCCACGTGTGTGTGTTCAGTAGCCATGGCAACAGCACAACATATCGGCGACCACAGAACCGCACTGGGGCCGCGGGCACTGCCAGGGTTGTGCCAAAGACTAATCCATGCCAGAGGTGACATGAGCGAAGGAAAAGTGAGGCGGGTGGAGACAACATGACACACACATGCAAAAATCACACACACACACACACACACACACACACACACACAGAGAGGAGACAGACATGTGCGCAGACACACCAGCATATTCCTCTCCCCTCTCTCTCCTCTCACTCCTCGCCTTCCTTTTAAAACACAAGCGCACACACTGGATATCCTCCCATTCTTCTTGGCTGGAGCCTCCCATGGCAATAGCAGTAGGAATCCATTCTCCACGGATGCTGGGACAGCTGTGCTGATATTGAATGAGACACAGTTGGTTCTGCCTCTCTCTGCATGCAGCTCGAGATAAAAAACTACATGCTACTTAATTCAAATCTATATCGCCCGCTGCCAAAAAAGCGCCCAGCTCATCTCGTCTTTGTCTGCGCCACCGAACACAGCTCTGAATTTCTTTGCAAAAAAATTGCCATAAATTTGCTCCTGCTGACGCATGGTGGCCCCTAGTCACCAGCTGACAATAAACACAGAAAAATTTATGACTGACAAAGACGTGAATCATAGAAACCTTCATAAGCCTCTCAGTTATATGCTTAGAAATACAGCAAGTAGTTAAAATGCAAAAACAAAAAAAATCCACAACATGCTACCAGTTTTGAAGCTTGCATCTGAAGCTCTGTTCAGGTTTGTGGCCTTTACTGGCACCAATAATAGAGAGCATGAATACACAAAAATGTCACCTTAAATGAGCAAAGCAAGAGTGCAAAACATGCATTACTTTTTGCCTGTTAAAGGTGAAGGTTTTTGAGATGGACTGACATGTAACTGGCTGCAGAACACAGTGTCCTAGGCAGCCTTTGGCATTCTGACCTCCTGGTGTCCCATGCAGAGGGGAAAAGATCCTACATTGCCTGTAGAGCACAGAACAAGCAGCACGGCCAATCAGGCACTCCGATTACACGTGCTCGCATACAACGCAGCTACACAGGAACACAATAGATCAGCCCTACCTGTCAATCAACTGTGCTATGAGTTCATTCTTCTGTCTGCCGGCCAGAAGCAGAGTGCTTTACTGGCCGCCGCGTCACTTTTCCACACACATATCCACACGACTTAACTTCTTCTTGCTGTTTGGCACCACTGAGTTACACTGAGGGCTGAATATATAGAATCAACACAATTAAACTAGTGTGCAACTGAACCAGAACCCACAGTGATATCATCATTTAATACCTATCTGAGAAATTTAATACAGGCAGTGAGAGCAACCCTTAACTTGTGAGGCCTTTTCTGTAAAGGATACTGGCACCCAGCGACGACTAGGCCTAACTGGCACCAAGACATATGATGGCCCCAGAGGTTTGTGGCTGCTGTTTCGCATGTCCTGCACTTATATGCACACACATGCATGTGATGCATGTGTGTGTGTCATTAATTCTGAAAAATCCAACATTTTCTGTTTATTCAGACTGCGGTTCCATCAGATTTTAATCCTCCGAACAGCTGTTCCAACTCATTTTCCAGGCCATGGGAAGAGACAGGGGAGAGACAGCATGGTGAGGGGAGGTGGGGGAGGATGGAGGGGGTCACCAAATATGCCTAAATGTAAAGTTAATGCTTCAAAGTCCAGATATTGATTACACGAATTTAATCAGATTTCCCTCTTTGAAAACAGACTAGCTCATGCTTCTCCCCTGTCCTCTAAATATTGCTTTGATGTTTTCATTGGAAACGCAGCGCTGTGATAACGGCAGATAGCGGCTGGTGGTGATGTAAGAAAAATATCATACATCCTCTTGGAGAAACATATAGCGCAGATAAAGAAAAGTGCGGCGCTGCAGGCTGGGAGGAGAAGGCAATAAGTCATGGAGCTGCAGACGGTGACCTCAAAGCAGAGGCGACTCCTGACTAGTAGAGACGAATTAAGAAAAATAGATCAAGGGAGGGGAAAATGTTGTTAAAGTCATCGAAAATGATCTGTCCGATAATTAGCGCACAGTAAAACAAACAGGCAGTCGACGCTGCGCAAGGAAGGAAAAATGCAGTTTGATGCAATTTAAGTTAAGTTAGAGTCACATTGCACATGTGCATTTAAAAATAGATGCACATTTTTGAAAGTTTATTTTTGCAATAAACTTCATCTGCGCACATGAAAACACAATCCTGCCGCAGCTGCAGCCAGTTTTTTTTTTTGCGCTGCGCCGAAAAAACAAGTCAGACTAAACATACATTAAGAAAAACTTTTCACTAAGTGTGTGCACAATAATAATAAACGCTTTCCCCTTCTTATCCTTGCACGGATCTATAATAATCCCAGCTGCAGGTCAGCGTGAGCGGCCCTGCAGGAGAAGTCTATCACAGGAAAAAATAAAAAATCTCAAGATGGAAAAAGAAGAAGAAGAAGAAGAAGAAAAAAACACATGCCTAATGCTGAATAAATAGGGACTAAACAGGACTTACCACTAAGGCATTGTTTAGAAGGTGAGTAGGGTAATACTTTAGTGTTGAGAGGGTGTTAAGAGGCGAGGAGAGCAGGGGTCAGCGTCCAGGCGGGCAGAAGGGGGGCAGAGGGAAGGAATAAGTTAAAATGTCGCACCAGTGAAAACAGTCTGAGATGACAACAATACGAGCTGAACACAGTTATGAATTTATAAATGCAATGAAAACCCCCCCCCCAAGAAAAAGAGTCTGTTTTTTATTTTAGGATGCAAATTTGTGCTGCGTCATTGTGGCCTGCAGGGAACGGACGGTTTTTGAGGGAAGAGCAACAAAACCGACAAAAAGAATAAATGGAATTATTGATCAAAAATGACAAGATGATGACAAGCATAATTAGATTTTTCTTATAGTTTCCAAATGTATTTTTTAAATGAATGAGAAATAAAAAATAAGAGGCATTGCAGGAGAAGTGACCCACTCTTATTAACTAACTAATAGCAGCTGCATTTATAGAAATATGGATTAAAAACACCTAAAAATGTGGGGAAAGTCCTTTTTATCCCCAACACACTCCTCTCCTCTCTGTGCGTAATTTGCTTCCACCACCGTCCGTCACATCCCCAACACACTTGCTTCTCTTCTCGAAGGCTTTTATCACAGTTAATAATTCATTCGATTGTTTACAATTGTTGCCATATCCAAGGTCCAAGCTCGATTTTTTAATTATTAACAGCAATTAAATAAACAAAATGTGCTTTTCCCGTCTGCAGACGGAGCTGCAAGGGAATGTGAGTGTGAGTGTGTGTGTGTGAGTGTGTGTGTGTATGTGTGTGTGTGTGTGTGTGTGTGTGTGTGTGGAGAGAGAGGAGGCTGTTTGCACGGAGAGGGAAGTTGTTTTTGCACACACACATAAGGGTACAACATTTTTAAAAAATGACAAGAAGATGCAAAACGAAGGG
>OMNN01033863.1:0-13931 GCA_900302755.1 Chromis chromis | reverse complement strand
GACCCCACATTGTGACTGTGCTGTCAGGTGGCGGTCCCCTCAATGTAATAAAAACAAACACACACACACACACCTACGCACATGCATACACTCTGTCTGGAACTGAGAGTGCCTCTATTCACAAAGGAACAAGGCTGTTTCATGTGTGTGTGACTGTCTCTGTTTCAGCTGGCCTGAAATAGCTGGTCTCACAGTGAGTCACTCCACAGTGCCTGGAGGAAAGGATTGGACTTGGTGTGTGAACAAGGCACTCCAACTTTCTGTGGGTGCACTTTACTGTCTGAGCATGTTTGTCATTGTCGGCACTCATGATGACAGCACACTCTTGACTTGTTGCATGTTATCGGGCCATAATGGATGTCTTCGGTATCGGCACAGAGAGGAGAAGCGGTACCTGTTGTGTCCTTGTCGTGTCACCAAATGTTAGCGCTCGGCTTCAGCGCAGCCCACGGCTCCTTTGGTTGAAGCCCTGTTTTCTTCGTAGATGCTTATTGATTCAGAACAGATTGAATCAGATAGGAGTGACCTTGAATGTATGTGTGTTTTTTATGTGTCTTGTTCCCAGAGTGCTCGTATGCTAAATGGTTTTAACTGAACCTGGAACAGCTCCAAGGATACTCTGTGGTGGATTAGGAGGGCTAGAATGAAAGTGACGCTCACAAAGCGCACACTGCTAAGAGGAATTCAGTTTAAGAAGGTTCAATGAAATAGAAACTAAAACAATGTCAGTTCCTGTTCCTCAATGAGTTTTTTTTTAATCAACACTGTTAAACTGTGATTGATTAAAACAGTAGTTTCTCAGGATTCTTATCTAATTTGAATCTGGTCACCCTGAAATGATCCTATCTACCAACTGTGCATGTAAATTAAAACAGTGTCTTGCAAATAATAAAGATTTTTAAACTGTCCAGAGATTTTTTCTGGGGGTTGACATGCAGCAGAATGTGTGTGGGTCTAACTGCATTTAAATAAAAGTTTTATAGTAGGCTGACATCCAGATGCTGTATCTGAGCCATGTTACTGCTGCCAGGATGGAAGTAGACCTGTGGGTTTTATATGATGGCAAAGGTACTGGATGAAATTAAAAGCACAAAATGCATCACTAAATATACTAAACAGATCCTTGGAGTATGGTTGTTTTGATTATAATTATTTGAAATTATATTTTTTGGCATTTCATGATGGACAGAGGCAAAAGCAACACAACTTTAGAGCTTTAAGTACTGCATTCTTACTTGTCTTTGGCTCTCATCCTAGGTCTGCACATGGGGGCGGGCAAGAGCAAGCCCAAGGAGCCAGGCCAGCGCTCCATGAGCCTGGACGGTACCATAGGCACGGGCTCAGACAGCGGGCACTTCCACCACCTGGGCCCTGCCCAGCAGACCCAAACACCCAACAGGAGCCCTGCCGTCGGCACAGGCAGGCGGGGCCACCAGGGGCAGCACCAGCACGCCCCGACAAATACTCCTGAGCTGGCTCTCTTCGGAGGGGTAGACCACACAGGAACCATCACGTCACCTCAGAGGGGACCTCTGTCAGGTAGGAAATGCATTATTAGGTCGGTAAGGTAAGACAAAGGGAGGAAAGTTTATGTATACAGCACCTTTCAACAAGGTAAAAGGCATTAAGATAATACAGGGCAATGTAAAAAGACACAAATAGGTTTCTAAAAAGAGTAGAATATAATATTAAAGAAGTAGAATGAGGTATAGATCAGATTAATGGATTAACCAGGAGAGTAAGAACTGAAATAAATGTACAGTGTAATACAAGACAAAAAAAATTGAACTCAATAAAATGCAGCAGCAAATAGAAATTTCTTAAACCTTGATGTAAATGAACTTAAATTTTGAGCAGTCATTGTCTCCAGAGAGAGAAATGTCCCTGCATATCCTCCTGCTTCCAGCCTGGGTGCTAAGCAGAGTTAACCAGCTGTTGGCTGTGTTTTTAGTGCGAATTTAAGTGTGAATGAAGCCGAGAAGCAGATTTAATAGGATCTGATAAGATCTTTGACTTATCTCTGAGTCAGCCTACAGACTTGCTTTCAGTGTGAGATCACAGAAGTCCTGGGAAAAGACAAACATCTAAAACCAGATTCACAGTGACTCACATTTTACACCAAAATATTTGAAAGCTGTTTCTTTTTCCCATCATCCAACAGAAGGACTTAAAACCGTCGCTTTGACTTTGAAGCCCAACGTGCCAAACTGTCCAGATTTTACTTGACATTTAAGCTGTCTAGACTGTCCAGATGGTTGGGTTAATGTTGCTCCATCCAGAGAGCAGAGGCCTGCTGGTGTATCAGGAACGGTTCTGCTGATCGCGTCCTCCTGCAGCGCATCTAATGAGCCAATCGATGATTGGCTGGAGAATTCCCTGGTTTAGATTGCAGGTTCATTAAAAAGAAGGGATACAAAGCTTCACAGAAAATGGAAAACCATTAATATGATTGCCTTACCCTCCAAGGACAATTGGTTGGCTGTCTGAATGTCAGTATATTTCATTAGGCCTCAGAGCAGGAGCAAAATAACTTTACATGTAAAGCTGAACGGAGCAAATTCAAGGGATAGGCCTGTATTATGAAAGATAGGAGGAAGTCTTTAATATCTTTATTAGTGTGTTTCATTACATTATTCCCCAAATGAATATTTCTGTTTCCGTGTGTGGTTTCCTGCAGGAGGTGTGACTACATTCGTGGCCCTGTATGACTATGAGTCACGGACAGCATCTGATCTGACCTTTAGGAAAGGCGACCGGCTGCAGATTGTCAACAACACGTAAGAATCAGCAGTCATCTGTCTTTATATTCTCCCTCTTTCCAACGCCACAACTTCACAATTATCTAAATGAACAGATTTCTTGACGCACACGTGAGCGTGGATGCGCACAAATGTGAATGAACACAAACACACACGGTGCGAGCCGGAGCTGGTAACTGCTGAGCGATCCTGCCCATCTGTTTACTAAAACGGAGCAGAGCGGCACTTAGCTAATGCATTCTGTTCCTCTTGGGCAACTGCCATCATCATAATCTTAAAGACGCTTTATAGAGAGCCTGCCATACTGAGATGTGCGCTCACATTCCTTTCCTCCACACAGATGACGCCTGGAAAAGTGTGTCTCCCTGTTGGACATCAGCACATGTTGAAGTCTTGTCTGTGTCACGGTGTCATTTAGGTTTAGAAGGAGCGGAACGCAGGTTTAAGTTATTACGTGAGGAAATTACATGCGTATTTAAAAGCTGCTGCTTCCAAGGTAAAGCATCTGGAGCATGATTCCCATGCAGGTGTTTGACATTAGAACAATGGTGTTTTGTCTTTTTTACCCTTATGAGCTCTTTCCATAACTTCCTGCCATAAATCTGGTCTGCTGTTCTTTATCTATAGTCTGGCACTACATTGTAGGGCTGAAAAACAGAAGAATTTCACACCTTATGCACAACGAAATATCTGCATTACAAAGCACTACTCAGATTTTTATATATATTTTCAAAGCAACTCATGAATTACAAGTAGTTATACTATAATTCTGATAACATAAAGTGAAGATTTGGTCATTTATGCAAAGTAAATGAGAGATACTTTCATAATAATCTATTAGGGAATTATTAAAAATACTATAAACCACACTCAAATGGAAAATCAAGCTTAAATCAGCCCCACTGTGTAGTCCCACAGCATATTCAGCTCCTCTGCTATCTGTCTGTGCTGTGCTGCTTGCCTTGCTGTGTCTCCTTGCTGTGTTTTGATGTGTCTGCTGTGTCTGTTATCTCTCCCTCTCTCTTCCTTTCTCATGCCTCATGGTTTCTCCTAGGAAAAAGTACAGCTTCAGGTCAGTAATATTTAATGCAATAAAAAAAAACAATCCTTCATGCAACCTTTTGTTCACAGTCCCTTTGCTGCTGCACGGATGTGTCTGATCAAGTTCAGAGTGTAACTGCTATGAATTAGTAAATATTATAGAAACTGAGTAATTCTCTAGCCTGCTTGGTAGATTGTGTGTGTTAGGATGTAGAGCAACAGTTCAAGGTCTAAAAAGTGAGGGACTACAAGTAGAATCAAAGGTTGCGTGTGTCTGTCTAGTTCCTCTCTTAATGGTGGTGTGTCTTACTTCACATGATTCTGTGAACTTTGGTGTGGGATGAGGTGTGTGGTTTTTGAAAAGGTTTCTCTATTGCTTTGCTAAGGGCTTTGTGGGTTTGAGTCAAATGATGTGGAAGTTGTCAGAGGAATATGGGAGGACACAGTTTGAAACTTCACGTAGATACAGATACTATAATTATTCTGAGATAAATCTGATAATGTTTAATATTTTTCTTATTGGAAACAAATTTAATGAAACTATCAAAACCAACATGATTGTACACTCTACCTTACAAAATGTATTCATCCACAGCTAGTTTGACTGACTAAATGTAGACTGGGGGTATAAGCCCCTTTCCACTATCCACTATATTTTCAAAATGCCCTTCACTAAGGGAACGGACAACAGCAACTTTCAGGCAGCCAAAGTTTTGCTGAAGGTTTGGAGTTTGAGCAATAAAACAGCCCTGCAAGGTTTTATCAGTTGGCTTAGCCATCTTAAGGACAGTGCTCACGTCCCTGCATGCAAATGTTCCTCCAAAACAATTCCTCCTATTTTGAGTGCATTGCAGGATCCTGTTGTTAGTGCCTCTCAAGATAATTGTGATCGATTTGAAGGAAAACAAAAACTTTTTTTTTCTTTTCCCTATAGCAGAATTCTGTTGAGGTAGAGTCAGACCATTCGACACAGGGCTCGAATGGTCTGGCTATGCAAGACATGCATGATGTAGTCCTACAAGTTAATTCTGATTATATATTTTTTGAAAGCCAAAGAACAGAAAGGGCAGCCATATGTTTTTTTAATCTATTTTTTTGGGGGGATTTGTTGACGGTAAGAAATGTATAGATTAACATCATCCTCATTGTTTAATTGTAGAGATACTGAGTAATTCGGTGGTATAGTTTGCTTGGTAGGTTGTCTGTGTCAGTTAAAGATCTAAAAGTGAGGGACAAAGGCAAGGAAGAGGAGTCGCATAGTTTAGTTTTTTTTCATGGGATTTGTCAATAAGAAAAATGTACATTAACATCATTCTTATTCTTTATGTGTTCCTCCCCCATAAACTACTATTTCTAGAATGTCTTAAAAATGCTTTGCTTGCCTCGTTCAGTTTTTCGTTTATGGTTGACTCTCCTGCTCTCTCTTTCTCTCTCTCCTTCCTCCACAGAGAAGGCGACTGGTGGCTCGCTCGCTCCCTGACGACAGGAGAGAGTGGTTATATCCCCAGCAACTATGTGGCTCCGTCCGACTCCATCCAAGCAGAAGAGTACATTATCCTCTCCTTGTTCTGCTCTCGCAGTTTACTTTGCTGTTTGTTTTCCCTACATACATTTAAAGGCAGTTTCCAGTGCTGAGGCTGAATGTAGTTGTATTCTTTATGCATTATAATGATGCTTGCGTGACAAGGCCATGTTTGCCAGTTAAGTCTAAACTGCACTGACACACTATTTCATACACCCTTCCAGTAAAAAAACGTAGCTCTGCCTGCCTGCTCCAGCAGCTCCGTCGTAGCTCCTCACTGATCTTCCTCTCTGTGGCCCACTTTGGCAGGTGGTATTTTGGGAAGATCACTCGGCGCGACTCAGAGAGGCTCCTTTTGAACCTGCAGAACAGACGAGGAACCTTCTTGGTGAGGGAGAGCGAGACCACTAAAGGTGAGAGAGCAGATGTTTGCATCACTCCAGAGGCTAAAGTCATTATCAAGACCAATTAGCTTTTCCGCCTTTCTCTGTGCCGGTTCATAATGATGCATTAAATTTGTGGCTCTCAGCCACTTTGAGTATTTAATGTGGAAAAAAAACAAATTAGTGACACTGTTTGACTTACAAAAAGTGCCACTTCTTTATTTAACCAACATGTTTTTGGTAGGGGGATTTTTCAAGGGTATCTTTCACCAAAGCTGGTGTTTCACTAAAGTTGCGACCTGCCTAATGTGCAGAATAGTTTATTTTAGATGTAGATATACTGTAGATTGGTCTAACTTCACCCTAAAGTCATTACCCATTTTAGGCTCCTAAAAACTGCTTATCGAACAAGTCATTTGTGTCAAAAGCTTAAAACGCAACAATGATATTATGCAATGTGAGTACAAGCTGACAATGGAGTTTAGAGCTGCAACAATTAGTCTAGTCTGGAGAAATATAATTGGCAACTGTTTTGATAATTAATTTCTTTCACTTTTCAAGCAAATTACCAGCACTTTTGGGCTCCAGCTTCTTAAATGTGATGATTTGCTTTTTGTCTTTGTCATATGCAACAGTATATTGAATATCTTAAGGTTTTTGGCCTGTTAGTTGCACAAAATGAGCACACTGACAACTTCACCCTGGACTCTGAGGCAGTAGTAGGCTAAGCAGTTAGTTGAAGGAAAAACTGCTATATGTTGATAATGAAAACAATTATGATTTGCCGCCGTATTAAGTTGTAATAGGATCAGAGATTGTTCCTGAGTTACAGCCTTTCAGTCATGTTTCTTAGCAGTGAACAATGCTGTGAGGAAATGCACGGAACATCTAAGAAAATTCTCTCTACAAAACATGTTTATGAAAAAAAAAAAACAGGGCTTTTTATTTTGCACGCATTAAAAATGTGTGAAAAAATGAAGTGATGACACTGTTTCTGCGTCCCTGGAGCTCTCGCCGTGCAGCAGATGTGATTTACTTTGAAATAAGTAGATCTTTAGGGACTCAATTTGAAAGAGGCAGAACCTTGTAATTAAGTCATTTGTTAACTTTCACACAAGCCCGTGGCGCTGTGTCTTTGTTCTCTGGGCTTGTGGCAGAGTTTTGCATCTTTCTCTGAAAGTCTGCACTCAGATCTAGTCCCTGTGACGTAGGTGGACTCTTTTGGGGGTTGTTTTGGAGGAAGTGTGGGGAAAAAAGAAAAGAGTGGAGTGGAGTGGAGTGGGCTGGGCCTGTGAATGGATAGGGGTGAATCACTCTGCCAGAACTAGGTCAACCTAGGCGGGTGCTCGATTTCCCCCTGGCTATAAGTCTCTGTTCTCCCAACATACACACTCTGAGAAGAGGGGAGGAGAGGCATGAAGAGAGGGAAGAACTGTAAAAGGGGGAGACTGGTAGGAAAGGGGGAGGATCGGGGAGAGTAGGAGGAGCTCTGGCAGGAGCAGCGTTGGCCTCTGGGAGCGTTCTGGATCAGATGTCTAATGCGAGGTTCACAGTGTGACAGAGACGAGCAGAAGCATGCCGCTCACATGTTGGAGAAAGTTTAAAATCATGGCGGACTGTGCAAGATGAATCTGACCATTTAAAGGCTCACAAGTCATGACCCCCTTGACATGCTTAAACAGGAGAGGTGCAAAGTCCATCATGTAAGCTTTTGTTAGAGACTATGTGCCTCTCATCTTACATGGCAAGAAAAATGCTATGGATTGGCTAAAATGTTGCAGTTGTTGTGTCAATGTGTAGATAACCAAAGGAAAGAATTGAACTGAAGCAGGTTAGTCTTGAACCTTGAAGGAAAGGTCACTGGTTAAACCTCTGTAGTACTACTGGAATAATAACGTTGCTATACTTTGGAAGCGTGTCTTTCTTGCACCAGATTTTCTTTTTGATGAGGGAAGAAGAGTGAACATCAGTCAGCAAAACTCCAGATCAAAGACGATTGATTTTTCATTTTCTTTCACTGTAGAACAGCCTCCCAGTAGAGCTTAGGTTTGCTACGTCGGCTCCGTCTTTTGATTCACATATTTTTTTTACAAGTTTGCTTCCTGTCCTTAGATCCTTTATTTTTGACCTAATTATCTATTGTTTTATTTTTGTCATTTTCTCTTAACAGTTCTTTTTTTTAGAGATCCTGAAGTGTAGTTTTCTGGGAAGCTGCTGTATAAAACAAATTGATGAAGCTCTTAAAATCTTAACCTTTACCGAGTAGCTGGCCTTGGACAACGACGTAAAGGCATGCTTGGATATACATGGCTTTTAAATGGACCAACAGGCACAGCTGTTAGGAAACTCCAAAGAGCAGCTGTCACACAGACCCAGAGCCACCTGGTTTTATTGATTTAACCTGTCTCTGTCTGTTGTTGTGTCTTGTTTCACAGGGGCATATTGCCTGTCAGTGCTGGATTATGATAACACCAAAGGCCTGAATGTTAAACATTACAAGATCAGGAAGCTGGATAGTGGAGGTTTCTACATAACCTCCCGCACCCAGTTCACCAGCCTACAGCAGCTAGTCTTCCACTACCGCAGTGAGTAGTCACACACATCTGCTCCCTGACAGTTAGGAAATGTCAACAGCCCTGACAGTTAACCTTTAGTAACACCGCTGGCCTCAACCTGCCCTTTTCACTTTCTCCTGCTGTCCCTCTTTCAGAGCACTCTGATGGGCTGTGCCATGCTCTATCGGACGTCTGTCCTGTGGCCAAACCTCAGACCCAGGGACTGGCCAGGGACGCCTGGGAGATTCCCCGAGAGTCGCTCCGCCTTGACCTTAAACTGGGACAGGGCTGCTTTGGAGAAGTCTGGATGGGTAAGAATCCCTCACACACCATGGCAGATAGATGGGTTACACTTTGTACAATGGTACTTCAAAAAGTTCTCAGCCTCAACAGGAAACTTCACAGGAGAAAGATTGTTCTTGCTTTATTTTTCAACATAGTCGAGAGAGTATTTAACTTCAATTCTCTTGGTCCACCGATGTTAAAGCTTCTATCCCTTTACGGAAGAAGGTCACATCTTGAGCCTCCAGACACTCCTCAACAGCATGGATGGCTTCATTATCACTCTGAACATGACAACTACGCAAGTGGGATTACAGTTTGGGAAATAGATAGAAGTCAGACGGTGCAGATCGAGTCAGTAAGGTTCATGGAGCTACAGTTCAAAGCCACATTTGGATGCTTCTGCCAACCATACTGTGTGGACAGACACATTGTCATGGAGCAACAGCACTACAGCTGGATGCTTTCCTCTCCTGTTTTCTTTGATTGCTTCCAAAATTTGATTTTTGAAGAGCAGTGATATAAGGCTTTATAGTATACAGTTATAGCCCTTGTTTCCATGTGAGGCAGAGAACCTTTTGAAGTACCCTTGTATATGCAATGTTTAACTCCTGTTTCTTATTAAATCTTTAGTATAAAAGTGTTGGATTCAGAGGAGAGGATGCAGAGCTTACATGCAATGAGGTTGTCTTCTTTCGGTTCTCAACAGGTACGTGGAACGGTACAACACGGGTAGCCATCAAGACCCTAAAGCCAGGTACCATGTCTCCAGAGGCCTTTCTTCAGGAAGCACAGGTCATGAAGAAGCTGAGGCATGAGAAGCTGGTCCAGCTGTACGCTGTAGTGTCTGAGGAACCCATCTACATTGTGACGGAGTACATGAGCCAAGGTAACCAGGGCTGGGTATAGAACCTTAGTCTTGTCTACTTATTCTTGATCAGACATTTCAAAATTAAATCTAATAAATGATCTTGCACAGTTTCTTGTGTTAATATTTAAGGATTTTACCTTCCTTTGTTTCATGGAATTTTATTTTATTTATTTTTTTCTATTTCTCAAAGTAGCTAATACATTTTGTATGTGTTATATTGGCTCTACAACCTAGACATTTCTAATAAGAGTGGTTTGTTCACAAACACAAGAGACGGATGAAATTACAGTCCTGCTAACTGATAATTATGTGTTTAGTGATTATCTTTCATTTGACAAATTATCTACTGCTGTACTTTTTAGAAACACAGTAATGTTGCTCTTGGATTTGCAGGCAGCTTACTGGACTTCCTTAAAGGGGACGCAGGGAAGATGCTTCGTCTGCCTCAGTTGGTAGACATGGCTGCTCAGGTACAACTACAAAAGATTCAGCGTCATTGGGGTTTAGTGTCTTATATAATGTATATTGTATATATAATATATATTATATGAAAACCATGAAATCCTCTCTCCTTCCAGATTGCAGCAGGCATGGCCTACGTGGAGAGGATGAACTACGTCCACAGAGACCTGCGCGCTGCCAACATCCTGGTAGGAGACAACCTGGTGTGTAAGGTGGCTGACTTCGGTTTGGCTAGACTCATTGAAGACAACGAGTACACTGCAAGACAGGGTAAGTCTGCACTTTATAGACACAATAATGGCACCACAACTCTCAAATGAGCCACAGGGAGAAATATAGGTTTGGTTACAGAATTAAAAAGGGAAAAACCGATAACTAAAGAATAGGAAATATGTTGTAATATGTGTGTAACATGTTTATTTTATTCTACAGATAGGTGCATTTAAGCTTTACTTTTTTTTAACCATTTCTTAGGAGCTAAGTTCCCAATCAAATGGACAGCACCGGAGGCAGCTCTGTACGGTCGTTTCACTATCAAGTCAGACGTCTGGTCCTTTGGTGTGCTGCTCACAGAGCTGGCAACTAAAGGCAGAGTTCCCTATCCAGGTAAAAGCTCCAGGCAACATCAGCAAATCACATAATCTATCAAGACCAAACAAACATGGAATCATGTTGGATGACAGAATAACTACAGCAGAAATGATTAGTCGATTACCAGAAAATCAGTCATCATTTTTCAAGATAAAATGCAAAAAATTATCTTGATCCAGCTTCTCAAATGTGAGCATTTTCTGCTTTTCCTTTTTCACTTAAATATCTTTGGGTTTTGCACTGCTGGTGGGACAAAACGAGCTATTTGAGGACATCGTATTGTGCACTGGTATATTTGTGATATTCATTTTTCACCTGTTTATGGACCAAAACGAACATAAACACCAGATTAGTAGATTTGAAGGTAATGATCAGGGATAAAAATGCTAAAACTACAGAAAGATAAAACATCAGTTAATTTGCAAAGCATCCACATTAGAAATATATCTAAATGAATTCGCCAGATTTACTTGTTTGTGGTCTGTATTCCCTTCAGTCTAAGAGCGTGTTCACACAGGGCAGTTTAGTGCGCACTCGAGATCGATTCTCTCTTTGGTCCGTTTTTTTTTGCTGGTGTGAACAGGGACTAGTTGGTGCGCACCACTTTTAGTGCGCATCAACTGGTTCACTTGAAGAGGTGGTCTCAGGCCGCTGTTTGGAGAGCTTCGTTTGCTGTTTGGAAGCAAACGTACTATCCGGAAGCGGAGCGTATGAAATTTACAATTTACCTGATCGATCCGTTGTTCAGATGGGACAGAAGCACACTGCAGCGTGCTAGTAACAAAGCACGTCTCCTCCTGGAGTGCCTTATGATGCGTCTCCTTTCTTGTTCGTGCCACAACAACATTGTTTCCAACGCCGCTCTGGACTCCGATAAAGACTCGACATAATCAGAAACATTACGCATAGATAACGTGTAGCTCGCTACGGCGAATATGGTGAGAAAACTAAGTATCTCTTCATCCATATTGAAAAACAATAGCTCAATGCAGAGTGTGATTGGTGTCACCAAGTGGCCCACTAGAGCGCACTAGATTTCGAGAAGGTCTAGAAAATCCACGCTTTTTTTCTGGTCCACAAAAAATTTGCATTTGGTTCACTTCGGTTCACTTCAGTAAGTGTGAACACAGCCTAAATTGTCCGTAGGTGTGAATGAGAGTGTGCTTGGTTGTTTGTCCTGTGTGTAGCCCTGTGATAGGCTGGCGGCCTGTCCAGGGTGTCCCCTGCGACCCTGCAGAGGATTAAGCGGTGTACAGATAATGGATGGATGGATAATGGATGTTCAGAAGAACAGCCAGAAAGACAGAAACTGAGACAGTGGTGCTTGGCAGGGAGTTTTCACTGGAACTACAGTATGGGAGAACATTATATGAAATCACAGTTAGGATGGTGTTGCCCCCATATTTTAAGATAATAGTGGAGTTGTCACTTATTAAATAAATTGCTTCTTGAGTCATAAACTTAGCCTGGCTGCCCAATAAGTTTGAGTTTTTTGTAAAAGGTCATGCAGAGAATACATTTACAGACATTTTTGATACACACAGACCCATTCAATTACTGTAGAGCCTTTAATTATCTATCAAACCTTCAGGGAAAAATTAATCATGGCAACATTCTCTGAAGTTGTTTTTATCTTGAACACAGTCTGGACTCCTCTGCTCATTCCTTTAAACTCTCTTTCTCTCCAGTGCATTTGTATTTCAGTGTTGTTTCCATTCTCTCCTCCTCCTCACGACTCATTTTCTTCGCAATTTTCACTTTTTTCGGCCTTTGTACTTTCACTCTCTCTTTACTGTCCTCAGGAACTTTGATTTGAATCTGCCGTTATCAGTGATACACGTTCGTCCACCCTGACCTAGAAGTGTCATCGGTGGCATTTTATAGTAGTGACTTTGAATCAGCATGGTCCAATTAGAGTTAATGAACTATGCATCTAAGTGTTGTGTGTTCGGTTTTGCACCTTTCATCTTAAAGTAGTAAAAGAACTTCAGTTTTTCAAGGGTACATGTACGTGTGTGATGTATATGATTGTGGGTCAATGGTGTGTGTATGTGTTGTATCTTTTCTTCAAACTTTCTCTGACTGCTTTAAGAGAGTGCGAACGTGGTCTTCACCTGCCCTTGCATACAATATATTTGCCCCATTTGACTGAAGTTTATGTGAAAACACAGAAGGTGTTGAAATAGGTACGACGGGGCAGAAAACATGATGTTCGGCTAAAGGTAAACATGAGTTAGAGTGCTGCTTTTCCATCACTTTTTTTTTTCTTTACCTCTTGTTTGCGTTGCTTAAAAGCCATCCGGCAAAAAACAAATGTGTGATGATGAGGCCAGTGACCCTGCTAGGCAACAGCGTGCATTGCTCTGTGGTTGATCTTTCCTAACAGCGACTAGGCTCAGTTCACATCAGCAGGCAGATGGACTCGCCTCTGGCCCCGCAGTGATGCTGTGTTTGCACATGTTGAGACCTGTCATGTGGCTGCAGAGCGCTGTGAAAAACGAGCGCTCAAGCAAGCAGTGGAGCTTGTGCAGGGAAAACAAGACACATGGGCGTTAGACAGACAGCTTAAAAAACTAACTTAACACAATAGGTAGTAGAGCAGCACATTAACGAAGCAGCGTCAGTTCTTCGCCACTACTGAGCACAACACATAATCCCTATACTCACATATAGCGAGCTGCTGTGCTGCTGGATTGTTTAATATAAGAGCATGTGATTTGTGTGAAATGAATGGACTGTAAAATGTGGCTGAAACATCTCAAGTGACACACCATAAGTCTACACCCATGCTAGTGACCATGCTAACATAGTGTTAAACAACTTATTGCAATTCAACCTGAGGCATAAACATCTACAGTATATGCACAGTTTTTAACAATTCAATTCTATTTATATACCACAAATTTACAACATGCGTGGGTTTTCACCGGGTACTCCGGCTTCCTCCCCCAGTCCAAAAACATGCTGAGGTTAATTGACTATTCTAAATTGTCCGTAGGTGTGAATGAGAGTGAGCTTGGTTGTCTGTCTATGTGTGGCCCTGTGATGGACTGGCGACCTGTCCAGGGTGTCCCCTGCCTTCGCCCTAAGTTGGCTGGGATAGGCTCCAGCCCCCCCGCGACCCTACAGAGGATTAAGCGGCGTACAGATAATGTACAGATAATGGATGGATGGAAATTTACAACACATGTCATCTCACTGCGCTTAACAAGGTAAAGTACAGACTTTACAAATTATACACAGAACAGAAAACAGGAAGCCCAACAATCCAAAGTTGCTTTTGGATTCCCTATGAGCAAGCAGTCAGTGATGGTGGGAAGGAACCAAAAAAAACCCTAGGATAGGGAGGGGGGAGAAAAAAACTTCCGACAAAACCAGGCTCAGGGAAGGCAGCCATCTGCCTTGACCGGTTGGGGTGGGAGTGGGGATGAGGGGGGTGGGGATAGCAGGAGAGGTTGGGATGGG
>OMNN01033856.1:9064-23889 GCA_900302755.1 Chromis chromis | reverse complement strand
GGCAACTTGGGGCCAGGTGTGAATGGTGCCATTGAGGGTTGTTAGGTCCTTTCCTTTCACCATGGGATTCGTTGGGGCGCTTTGTGGTCAGGTGTGAACGGTGCCATTGAGGGTCGTTAGGTCCTTCCCTTTCACAATGGGATTCGTTAGGGCCTTTTGTGGCCAGGTGTGAACGGTGCCATTAAGGGTAGTTAGGTCCTTCCGTTTCACAATGGGGTTCGCTAGGGCCCTTTGTGGCCAGGTGTGAACGGTGCCAATGAGGGTTGATAGGTCCTTCCCTCTCACAATAGGTTCGTTAGGGCAACTTGGGGCCAGGTGTGAACGGTGCCAATGAGGGTTGTTAGCTCCTTCCCTCTCACAATGGGATTCGTTATGGCCCTTTGTGGCCAGGTGTGAACGGTGCCAATGAGGGTTGTTAGGTCCTTCAGTCACAATGGGATTAGTTAGGGCCCTTTGTGGCCAGGTGTGAACGGTGCCATTGAGAGTCGTTAGGTCCTTCCCTTTCACAGTGGGTTTTGTTTGTGACCAGGTGGACATTTTGAGGCTCAGGTCTTAAAGGGGTGAAGTTGCAAAAACACAGCAACCAGTTTTAGGTTGGTTGCCAGCAACTGCCCCTCCCCCCCCCGTTCGCTTCCCATCAGATGAGGAAGAACTGACGCATCATCTGTGACGGTGACTCAGCGTTACATGTCGATGCAGGTGTTGCATGTTGTGTCAGGTTGTTGAATTTTTCTGTTGTAGTCTTTTTTTTTTTGGCGCACCTTGAGAAGAATCGGCGGGTTCTGTCTGGGGTTCGGAGGATAAACTGTGAAACCCCGTCGTTCTTATCTCACTACTCTGGCCCTCCTGCTTTCTCCTCTCGTATTCCAGACAGCCCCACGGTTTGTTAACTCTTTGATGACCCCTGAGATTGCTGCACTGACGGCTCTGTCTCTCTTTTGTCCACAGAAAGAATCAACCCTTGGAGTCGGACCTGCGGTGGAGAAGACCAGTTGTGGCCTGAACAAAGACAGACAGCGAGAACTGTGAGTAAACACTGACGGTGTGTGAACTTCTCAGGGGTCAGGAAGTTTCTCTGTGTGCTCAATGAAGTGCTTATCGCTCAGGCTTACACACAAGGATGGTGAGCTTTGGGGATGTTTTAAAGGAGCTGAGAGTGTATAGTGTGGAGATATCAAGGAAACAATCTCTTTTGCTCTCAGTGTTTTATAATGTGTTTGCATTGTAGAAGCAAAATACACAGCACCTGGCAGCAGATATGCAACAGGGTGGGAATCACAGGGTACCTCACGATACGATATATCACAAGATACAGCGATGCAGCGGTAATCGATATACTGCAAGACAATCACATAACGATACATCACGATATCTATAACTGAAAAATACAAAATGCCTGTAAAAAGGTTAAGTTCAGTATTTATTTATTACTAACCCAGCGATGGACGTTGCAATCAGCTTTGCTTTGAACCTCGTGTTAACGGCTGCAGGCTGACCTTAAACGTTAGCTGCATCAGAGGAGTTCAGGATGGTGGTGTTGCAGGTGGGTTTGCATGTTGGTGGTGTCGCCTGTGTACTTTACTTTAGCGAGGCAGTTCTTGCATAGGGCATAGTCTTTGTCCAGCTTACTTTTTCCCTCAAAGCCCAAATGGCTTGAAACCGGTCATGACTGGTGTTGACTGGTTTCTTGCTTGAAACTGGGCAAGACCAGTCATGACCGGTCATGACTGTTGTTGACCGGTTTCTTGCTTGAAACCAGTCATGACTGGTCTTGACCGGTCATGACTGGTCTTGACTGGTGTCTTGTTTGAAACCGGTTATGACTGGTCTTGACCGGTGTCTTGCTTGAAACCGGTCATGACCGGTCTTGATCGGTCATGACTGGTGTTGACTGCTTTCTTGCTTGAAACTGGTCATGACTGGTCTTGACCGGTTTCTTGCTTGAAACCAGATGGGTCCACACTTTGGACTTAAACGTGGATGGGGCGTCTCTTCCGGTAGCATTGCTGTCCTCCATTATACCTGTACAAACTCTTCTTGGGCCAATTCATTTCCACTCAAGTCTCCTTCATTCATGTGATAAACGCCACCGTGTGGAGTCATTAAGTAGTGACGCTGGGGAAATGGCAGCTGGCAGGGGGATCTGGCAGGGTTTAGAGCGCCTTATTATATTAATTAAAATATCCATATTTGGCGCCAGCGTATCGATATTCATATCGCACGAGGAGGGACGACGGTATATCGCTGTATCGATGTTTTGTCCCACCCCTAGCAGACTGTGTTGAAGAGTCAAGCTTTTGTCTTTATAGTATGACACTGACTAGTTTGTGAAATACACTGATGGAAAATTAAAATAAAACAATGACCCCATCATTTTCCCTTTTCAGTTTAACTCTATAACTTATATTGATGCAAATAAATAAGAAGTTTGTCCCCAAAAATCAGTGCTGACTCTAATCAAAACAGAAGAATTGCATTAAAGGCAGGTTTGACTTAACTATTAATGAAAATAATATCAAAATTGCAATATAGCCAAGTGCAAAATCCAAATTACAGGAACTGCAATTTGTTGATAGAGTTAAAAAGTGTTGCAAGGTACCATTATAAATGTGGTGCAAGGTTAAAGGTTAGGGTATAGTGAATCTTCAGGAAATTATTGTGTACAGTTCTGTTTATCAAGGGCCAACATTCATAGTAGGTAGAATAAAGTGTAAGAGACTGGAAACTGGATTGGTGACAGTGTCTAGCAATGCATCGGTGACAAACACAAGTGCAACACATACTCACAATGCTTGCATAACTTAATGGCACACCTATATAGAAGAGAAATGTGCCTCATGACAAATACATGTCTGCCTGAGTCATTTGTGAGGATCCCTGCAGTCCTTCCTGAACCAAGCTGACTGTTAAAAGTTTAAAAACACAGAGCAGGTTTAAATGCAAAATGGTTCACAATCACAGCCACAGTTTTGCATGTCTGATCCACTACCATCTTGTTGATTCTGAAGCCACCAGGGCCCTTTTTATCAACACACAGCAGCACATTACACTGAACAGGTTGTGGCCATAACTAACTGTAATAGTCTCAGGTTGAACATCTTTGTGTTGCTGATATTGAACCACATTATCTAGCCTCCCTCTGAGATGGTATGATCCATATTGTGGTAGTTACTGAGGTCACAGAGGTACTTTTACAAAATGGTCCCCCTAATAACCACAGCAAGCTTTGTGGCAGTTAGCAGGCAACTGACAGTGATGAGAGGTGATGGAGACACCAAAACAAGTCGGTAACTATATTAAATATCACGTCGAGATGGTTGACGGTTAAAACAGCACCTTACCTGCCGTGAGACAGCTGCAGACGAGGAGAAGAAAGGCGGTGCACCGATGTCAAGGAGGTGGATAAAAGGAGAACAATAAGTTACCTCTGTAGGTAACGTGCTAACATGAGATTAGCAGCTTAGAGCAGGTGAGAGACTCCATTCTTAGCTAAACTGTTAGCTTTACCGCTAGCTTATTTTTCTGGCGATAAAGCAGCGCCGAAGTGAAGATAAAAACAACACGCAGACAGATGCCGCCGCTGTTTGCCCTCTTGTTGTGGTTTGTGTCTCATTCAGGAAGTTTTCAGCCTGACAAAACTGTAGCCGAGAGCCGGGGAGGGCGGTGCTGACAGCTGCCCCGACGAGAGGCTAATTGTAGTTCTTTCGATGAGTCTCCACAATGTGTTGTAATAGTAACGGCCGCCGGAAAAGACTACAAATCCCTAAAAGGTACAGGTAACGTGTTTTTAACCCGTTCGACGCTTACTTTATATGATAGAGTCGAGTACAAGCATTTTAGCTTTATTCCACTTTAAGAAAAAACACACTGTAGAGCTATATTAACTTGTATAAACATGTTACAGTTAAAATAATGACAAATAATAATAAGGTGTTCATCAGAAGCGCGAAATTAGCTGTAATGTAGGTCAAGATAGTTCACTACCAAGTCCAACTACAGAATATAACCCGTAGTTAAGAGTATTCACATTCAAGTAGCTATAACAAAAAATAAATAAAAATAAAACTATGGTAATAGTCCAATGTCAGGCCCATTAGGAAGCTGAAAAGTATAGAAACTTTACAGGCCTGCCTCAAATCATAAGTGAAATTATTGAAAAAGTAGTTGTCAATCAACTTTTTTTCAGCTTCCAATCAGGTTTCTGCTCATATCATAGCTCTGAAACTGTTGTAATAAAGATTTTAAATGACAGTTGCATAAATAATGATTCATAGAGTCTAGCAATCAATCCATTATCTATACACCGCTTAATCCTCTGTAGGGAACAACAACAATAGTGGTGCTATTGGATTTTAGATGAGCTACTCCTAAATAGAATGGAAAACTGGCTCGGGCTCTCAGAAACTGTCCTTGGGTAGCTCAGATCACTAGAAGATAGGGGATAGGTAGTGGGTATTGGTAATTATGACTCTTAAAGAGCCCCAGTCATGCACAGAGTCCCACAAGGATCAGTTCTTGGGCCCCTCCTATTCAATCTGTAAATGCTTCCCCTTTATCCAATTTTCACAGTTGCTTATCATTGCTGTGCAGATCGCATCCAGATCTATCGCCACTCTCACTGAATGACCAATAGTTGTATAGACTTGCTTTGTCTTGAGGACGTAAGCAGTCAGGTGCAATAAAATAATAAAAACTGTAGCAATAAAGAAGGACGACTGGCGATCAGAGCTTATCTTAAGTCCATACCAGGAATCTTGGTGTAATCATTGATGAGGATCTAAATTCAGGTGCCACATTAAAGCTGTAACTTAATCCTTTGGTATCATAAAAAACAGAGCCAAACTGAAATTTAGAGGTTTAAAAAAAGTTATTCATGCTTTTATTACTACTACTCTAATACACTCCTTGGCCTCCCTAAAAGGACCATTTGCAGTTCATTCAAAACACCAAGAAGAGAAAACACCTTCCTCTGATTTTTACATCTCTGCACTACTTCCCAGTTAAATAAAGAACAGAATTTAAGACCAGACTTATTGTCTACTACTCTCTGAATGTTCTGGGCCCAAAATACACTGGAGAAGGCTGGTATCAGTCAGATCTGCAGGGACTGATTTGTTAATGGTGTCCAGAGTTCAGATCATTTAACCTGTTGCCGTAGTTTAAATGCACATGTTTAATTTGTGCGACTAAATTCCTTATTCCTTGTATGTGTTAAACTACCTGGCCAATAAAGCTGATTCTGCTGGAACCAGCTCCCCATAAAAGTTAGATTTGCTCCAAATGTCGCCATTTTAAAAAGTAAGCTGATTACAGTTCCTTTTCCACTGTTTTAAATTAATTTGTTATATTTTATGAAGTTTGGTCTAAACTACCAGTATTTTTATTAATCTTATCTGCACTTTTATTCATTTAATTAGGATTTATTTTTTCTATTAAATGCCTACTCTATCCTTTACATGTCTTTATATTTTGTTTATAATCAGTTTTAATTATTTTATTTAAAAAAAAATTTGGTCACTTTATTCAACTTTTCTGTCCTGTTTTTTATTTTTATTTTATTAAATTAATTAATTACATTTTACTCTACTGTTTTGTATTTGCCTATAAAGCACTTTGAAAAACCTCTGTGCATTATAAGGCGCTATTTGAATAATAATAATAATAATTAATTGCTTGAATAAAATTAATATTTGACAGAAAAAAGGCTAATAAACGAAAATATTCATGGTTTAACTAAACTTTATTGGTCACATCAGCAAAGAGGGAAGCGACGAGAAGAGACTTATTTCGCTTTACGTCTTTACTCTTTGGTCGACGTTCATTGGACCAATGGGCGCCGAGGGGGCGGGGCCTGCTGCAGATGAACAGGCAGTGAGCTGCGGAGGAGAGCAGCAGAGAGAGACCCGCACTTATCCATCCATCCATCCATCCGCACCGTGCGCCCTGTATCGGTAAGAGCCGTTTTCTGCAATAACCTACAGCTGCTTCAGCCACTACGCCTGTGTTGATGTATTCTGAATAATATGACAGGATGACAGACCTCAAGTGTTTTCCAAGACGGGGAAGAATATTCTGAGTTTTATTCCATAGAATTACTTTTTTATTAAGGTGTAGGAATGTGTGAGGTGTAATAGGGGCAATTTAATGGAGTAGTATGGAGGGATTATGAAGCCGTAATCAACATGTGTGGGCTTTTAATCCGGGGGGGCGGGTGGAGACGCACATTGGAGCCAAACATATTTCTTCAAGCCCATTGATTAAACCGTGTGTTCACCTCCCAAAGGCTATTTAATGTGTTTTTTCTCGGTGGTCTACGATGGCAGGGGTTTCTTCTTTTTCTTTTTTTCTCTTGTTGTTGTTGAAGTCATCCTTGCTGTGTGGTTCATGTCCTTGAAATCCAGGCAAAGGCGCATTGAGAGAATGTGTGTGAATTAACGAGGCAGATTGTAGTAGCCTGGTCCTACCTTATCCCCACCCCACACACACACACACACACACAATGACACACACACACACCACTTGTTATTCCTTCATGCAGATCTGTGTACGTGTTGATGGTTGTTGTCTATTCAAAGATACACATCTTTATGTATAAAATAATATTGCTGTGTGAGGATAAAACACATCCAGTCTCCTAAAGGTTACGAATCTCTATTTTTCCCAAATCAAATAGCTTTTCTTGTGATTTTTATGATACCAAAACGAGGTCAGCACTAAACATTTCTCACATCTCATTCTCTAAATCCACCTGACATGTGTTTTATAAGACAATGACCTTTTAAATCCTCATTTAGGCCCATAGTTGCACTTCCACGTCCAGGAAAACAGCATCCTTTAGAGTCATAATCTCAATGTATTAATCCCACATGCATCTGAATCAGTAGTTAATCTCTGCTGATAGCCTGCTGTTTACTCCCTGCTCCTGCCTACGAGTGCCTGCGTGCATGTGTGTGTGTGTGTGTGTGTGTTCTGCCTTTTTTCCCACAGACGCTGCATTAATTGCATTTCAATAATTAAATGTCTCTCAAATCATCCTGGCGAAACAAAACGAGCGGGGACAGGAGAAGCAACTGCACGCCGAGCACGAGCTGTGATTGCATGTGCTGCTAACCTTCCAAAAATCTGTGTGTGTGTGTGTGTGTGTGCAGGACTGTTGATGTGTTTCTGTCAGCTGCATATTCTGCTGGTTGAGAATAAAAGGGGGGGAAATCTGGAATAAGTGCTGCAGTTGTGTATCCTAGATGCTGTGCTAGAACCAAGCCTGTTACATGCTGCAGTATGAACTGGGAGGCAAAAAAAAAAAGAAGTTTAATCTGTTTTTGTTCTGAAATATATATATGTTTGCCCATGGTTATTGAATGTAGTAAAAAATGCAGCAGAAGGAAAAGCTGAGAGTGAGAAGAACTGCTTGTTCATCTTCCAGAAGTGCTTCTCACACACATGAAAAGCATATTGGACAGTTTAAATTAAGCAGCGAATCCACAATGTGTAATTTAAAACGAGGATAAATTCAATTTTAGCAGCTTTTGCCTTTTTTCCCCTTCACGTTTTAAATAAACTCACACACGCCACCTGCACATGCACAGTCCAGCAGCAGGTTTGTCCCCCCAGTACACTGTGCCGCAGCAAAGACACAGGGGATTAGTTTATACTTGGCTAGATAGGAGGATGAGAGAGCAGCAGAGAAAATTCAGAGCGAAAGAGGTCAGGTTACAGAGAGGGGGGAAGGAAATCCAAAGAATGGAGACGTCTTTTTGAATTAGGTAGAAACCAAAATCATATACATCCTTGGATAAACACACAAAATCCAAATAGAACCATGTAAAACATCACTGAGACGCCTCTTAACAACAGTATGCATTCGTTTGCAAGTGGTGTAGATTGCATGTCTCAATGCAATGCAAAACTGTGCCCAAGATATTTAGAATTTAGTGCAAACACGTTTACCCTGCGATCGATCAGTGGATTGATTGGTGACTTTGAGGGGTGGGCTGACTGTAGAGCAGAGACGACGAACGAGAGAGAGGGAGTCTGATAAAATGGTGGAAGTGATTTGGTAATAGAGTCGATATGCAAAACGCTGCTTTTATTTCCAGCTGAAAACCAATAAGACGTTTTCTGTTAAAACGGGATTCTGTCTCGTGAATACACGTGTGCTTTTTTCCCCCTGCTATGACAGTCTGTCTTCCTTCATGCTCAAACGCCATATCGATCATTCTCCCTCCCGTCAGTCTCTGTGCAGTGTTTTTTTTACACCTGTTCCGCCGGCCGACCCTCCGCCCTGTGAAGCATGCAAAAACAATCACGGTTCAGTTTGTGAGCAACTCGGACACCCTCATTATCACCCTGTCTCCTCTCTCCATCTCAGCCTCCTCACCTGCCTTCTCCCCACCCCACAACATTACCCACATACATCCCCTCCCCTCTAGGACTAGTTTATAGTAACCTTTCCTGTACTCCAGTGTCTCCCTGGTCTTTAGTCCGTTTGAAAAAAGGCCTCTAGTCTTTTCACTTTTACCACTGACCCCAAATAGAGGGCCGATCCAATTACGGCTCAAAACCTCCTAACTATGCTCCCACAGCGCCATAGCTGTTGGTGTATGTGTGTGTCTGTCTGGGTTTTTTTTATTTTTTTGAGAAAGAAAAGAAACAGTGTTTAGTGTGCTTTGGCAGAGTGTGGCGAGCAGTCAACCATCTTGCCATGCTATGCAGGGGGTCGTTAGATATCGTTGGCTCCGAGTCAAAGCTGGTATCTGCACGGAGGCTCCGTCTATTCATCCCTCCTGTCTATTTGTTTGTCTGCTCGTCCTTATTTGCATCTCTGGTGCTAATTTTCCACCAAATGTCTTCCTTGTTGTTGTTGGTTTTTCTGTGTGTGCTCATCCCTCTTCCTCTCAGTCTGTTTAACCGTCTTTATCACTCTGTGTCTCTGTGTGCGCCTCCCTCCGGGTGTCTCTGTTAGCAGGGATTAATAAAGGGTTGTTAACCTCTGTTTGCCCTCTGTGGAGTGTACAGTGAGCATCTTGGGACTTCGGGCAGGTTCCGTGGCACATTATGTCATTTCCTAACAAGGTACTGAGCCGAGGATGGGCTGCACAGGTGATTCTGTCTGCCACGGAAATGGATATAAACTGCAGGGGTGGGAAAGTGCTACTACTTAATATAGAAACAATAGTCTGATAGTCGCTTAAGCATGGTAAATAGGTGCAATCGGCTTTGCTTTGTTTAACTGCTGCTAAATAACGGTCGCTAATAAAGCATTGCTGCATCCACAGCGAGCATCACGTACCATCAAATGCTGTGCCATCATTGCAGCATTTGCCTGAGATCCAGATAACAGTCCGTGTGCTATTAATGAGACCATAAAAGTACAGTTTTAGTTATTCAGTTCAGAGCCTCTTGAGTCAGTGTCTCTCTCCGCCAGCCTCCTTCCGCATTACAGCACATATCTTCTGTTGCCTTCTCAATTACAGAAAAAAAAAATCTATAACACATTTTCACACTTGATTACGATTTTCCTATGCATGGGGAAATTTAATTCATTGAATTGGCCATTTTGCAAATTAAAAGCTGTAAATGAGCTCAAGTTGTTGGAGAGATAGTCTCTGCTTTGTATGGCGTTTTTTTTTTTTTTTTTTGGATGCTTAATAAAAACAATTAAATAGATTTGACTTCCTTGAACCTGCTGGATCCCAACTAATTCATCTGAAATAATGTGTTTATTAGCTGTCTTGTGAATTGTTTACACCGATTGGCTGATAAGGATCGCAGATAGGCAGCATTTAGCTTTTAATTCCTTTAGAATCTCCTCCACCGGTGTCATACATGCAGCGTTGACGACTGGTCGCAGCTATATTCCTGTTTCAAACATGTTCTGACAAAGCAAAAGAAGAAGTGTAAAAAAAAAAAGAAGAAATTAAGGATGGTTAAATTCCACGTAGCTGCTTCAGTTTCAAAGGCCTGGTATTATTCCTGCTGCTTCACTGTCACACTGTCAATGCTCTGGCATAATTTAACGTTATTAGTAACACCTATTCTTTTACAAGCATGACAAGGCAGAATTCTGCTGCGAAAAAGGTCCAGTGTTGTTGAAGCACTGGAAAAACACAACCACGCATTACCATGAACCACAATGCAGAAACATCACAGTTTAAACAGTCCTCCTGGGTCTGCAGATGTATAGGTGTCCTACTTTACTGCTGTGTTCATCTTTATTTGGTGATGGTTTTACATTAAGTTAATTGAAAAAGTAATTCACCAAAGGCTTATTGGTTATTCAGGAGCAGCTTCAAAGACAGATGATAAAATTGCTTCGTTCTTAGCTGACATGTTGCATTTTTACATGTAAAACAGAAAACAATCTGCTTAAATATAGAAAGGAGTAATTATTACTTTGAGGGAGCACATGTGTCTAACACACAGTGTTAGATATTTTTAAAAATTATGTTGAAGTGGGGGGCTTCACGGTGGCTTGGTTGTTAGAACCGTCACCTCACAGCTAGACGATCCCCGGTTTGCATCCCGGTTAGGACACCTAAGATCTTTCTGTGTGGAGTTTGCATGTTCTCCCTGTGCAGCGTGGGTTTTCACCAGGTTCTCCGGCTTCCTCCCACAGTCCAAAAACATGCTGAGGTTAATTGATTATTCTAAATTGTCCGTAGGTGTGAATGAGAGTGTGCTTGCTTGTCTGTCTCTATGTGTAGCCCTGTGATAGGCTGGCGACCTGTCCAGGATGTCCCCTGACTTCGCCCGAGTCAGCTGGGATAGGCTCCAGCCCCCCTGCGATCCTACTGAGGATTAAGCGTATAGATAATGAATGGATGGATGTTGAGGTGGTGGTTAACTTACCTTTAAATATGCAAAGCTATGGATTTTTCTACCAGAACTAATTGTTCATCTAAACCATAACCCTCTGAACCCCAAGCAGTTTATATATATATATTTTTTTACTTTTGTCACTGCATTTTAGCCAAAAAAAAATCTCAGAATTTTAGCCGCAAGACTGTCTGTCGCAGCTGAGTCACCAATGGCTCCATAGTTGTGTCGAGGAGCACAGAATCTTTAGTTTTTCACACAATCTGTGCAGCGCAAACAGCTGCCTTTTGCCAAATGTTTAAGTGAGACGTGTAGAATAAAGCAACTTTGATGAAATATCACGATTGTAACCTTTAAGACAAAACTTTATGTCACACATGATTAGTTCAGGGACCGTAGGAAAGTGGAAGATGATAAATGGTGCGATTTTGGCTTCTTTTTTTAAAAGATAACATTTCTTCAAGCAGGTTTGGGGGTTCAGACGATGACCTTTTGACTAGATTTTTAATAATTATTCTGAATTTTGAGATTTTACCATCACAAAATTTATGCTGTATTGTCCCATCCATTACATTTTACAACTACACCTTAGGAGTTAATTAGAATCGCCTGCTCCAGACAGGTAAATCACATCACTGTGTACTTAGTTAACATGACTGTGATGTTCCATGTTTGGCTTAAGCACTATTTTTTTACCTAAATGTGCTTCTTGCGATCCATCAGTAGCCTGTCAGCCATTTAGCTGCTGTTGGCTGTCTGGGTGCAACAGTAGGTGCAAGTGGGGGGTGTGAGAGGAACAGACAGCTTGATTGATGAATTGGATCCACTTTATTGTGCACTGTAATGGAAGTCCCCACCCGCCACAGGAGTTTAGTGCTTCCTTTCTCCTTAGACTGAAATGGAGTTAGAGGCTCTACCCAGTGGTGGGCTTTACTGCAGCCGCCCTGTGTAAATTTTCTGTTCTGCTCTGAGCTTCCCCACATCAGTGGGTGAGCAATAGGTGAGAGACAGATGTCTCATCTAACTGGCAGAAGAGAGACAATCAGAGAGAGGGGAGTGATTTAAGATTGATGATGTAGGTCTTATGTAAGTTTAATCATTTTTACTGTGGGTATGCATGTGTGTCCTTGTGTTCAGCTCGAGTCCATGTGAAAAGCAGCGCCTCTATCGCACCTCTAAGGAAAAGTTGAAACTCATGAATGATAATCAGACTCCATTATCTCTGTGCTGCAAAGCCCTTTATGAGTTAAACATATTCATGGTGAAATCATGGCAGATTACCCTGCCATTTTAAACAGAGTATCCGTTGCAGGATTTCAACGTTTTTCTGGGCCAGAGATAATCATAGAGATCATTCTCTGCGGTTTATTCCCAGAGGGATAGGCCTTGATAAAATGGGATGTTAGCATTTTTCACAGAATTTGTCAAAGCTTCAGCAGTTTGGAAGTGTGCTGAGAGCCTAAGAGAAGCAGTGTGATGTGATTTGAACTGAGGCAGACTAAGCCTGGGAGGGAGATACTGATGGGGGACTGTACTGCAGCTCCTCATTTACAGAGAAAAGAAAAAAGAGTTTGCTTTGTTTTTGCAAAATACCCCAGTGCCAGTACGACTTGTGTGTCTTGGGAGCATGTGTGTGTTTTTCTTCTAGACAATGTCAGAGAGTGCATTAAGTGACAGAACTGGAGCTGGTGTGCAGAGTTTGTGCAAACAGAAGGGTTACAGCAGACAGAAAATGCTGAGTGGAGTAAGAAAACAGGGGCGTTTATCTGCCTATATGGAAGACGGAAGATATCTTTTGAGCGTGTCTGTCAGCTTGGCAAAATGAAAAATGTCCATCACTTGTAGTTGCCTTGGTAACCTAGGCTTGGAATTATACGTGGAAACTTAAAAGTGCGTTTGTACCTGTGGATCTGAACCATGAGTGAGGATGTTCATGTTTAATAAATTCCCCTGGCCTCCGAAGCATGCCGTCTCAAGGTGTTGGGTTTAAATGGCAGTAAGGATTAACGTACGTGCTGCGGCTTTGGGTGACGTCACGTTTTAATCGTAGAAATGTCAACTGCCGATCTATTCTGTCTGAGAATTAGGATTACACCGAGAGATTAAAGGCTGCTTTTAAAGGCCAGCGAGTTTAATTGCACGGAATTAATCAAGTTGTCAGGATTAAACTCGTGCAACTTAAACCAGAAGGGATTCTCTGACATATTCGGTTCTTTCCGTCACGAGAGAAACTTTTTATAGCTGGGTGTTGGGTTTCCCCGCTTACCTGGGAGGCATGCTGGGAAACCCACTTGAGTAGATTAGAGCCAAAGTTGGGCTCACAGTCATCAATGGCCAAACTGGCAAAGTGTGGGATCCTCTTGCAGACAGCGTGCCACAGCTCAAAAGGTCAGAATGGTGTCAGTGTTACAAGTAAAAGCCAGCCACCCATGGTGTTATTATCCACTCACACATGCACACTTGCACACAGACACACAGAGGTGCACACACAATTATGCCCCACACTACTTTCCCTGGCTTAGCTGCATGGCTGGGTCTTTCCTTACAGAAAACAGGGCCGACTGTCTCAGAAAAGTTCAGCTCCCACAGCTCAGAAGGTCAGGAACATTACCTCCATTTACATCTCTGCCAGCCGCCTCCTAGTTTCCCGCAGCCTTTCTTACTCTCTCTGGATTTCTCTCCTTCGCTCTGCGACGTCTGACTCACAGCGTGACATGTGAGAAGAGGTGAACACGTGACCACCGGCGTATTAACTGCAGTGCATCACGTTTGTGTTTCTTCGGGTGTCATTTTAGTTTTCAGTATAAGTCTTTTTAAGGTTGTGCATCAGTAGTGCAGCAAGGCTGTTGCCAAGGCTTTTAACTACAACTCCTGGGCCTGACAAATTGATTCATTTACCTACATTTCTTGATTCAAAGTGTATTCATGCTTATCCATTGTCCTACTGGTCCCCTTTTACTCTATTTGAACATAATGAATAAACACATTAAAGGGATAAGGCTGGAGCTATTCTATACTTTTGTTACTATCAACATCTAACAACGTTGATTTCTACTGATGATGTAAAATCGCCACACAAATTGGTCCTTTTCCATAACTATTTTTCCCTGGGCGACTTTGTTTTTTGGCAAATGTTTATCAAGTAGGAGTAAACTGTGAATTTGCTCGGGACTATTTTCAGCTGTGAATTAACAACATACATGTGTTGCTCTTGGGTTTATTTTCGTAGCTTGACGGTGAATGTGGGATTTAGACTAAATAAACGGCATGTTCATTTTAGTGAAAGAACATGTCACTCAGTACAGTAGTGATCATTGTTGGGTTTTTAATAGTTATGGGAAGATCTGGGAAGCAAAGTAATAAGATGAACCAGGCTTCAGCTAAATGGGCAATATATGCACCGATCAGCCACAAAATTATGTGGTGTTCTGCTGGAAAACCTTGGATTTTGCCATCTGTGTTGATGAGACACCCAAATAAACATTGTCCCAGAACAAGCACACTCCATCATGCAAATGGAAATCCCAAATGTCACTGGCCTACCCCCGCAGGAAAATGCACCCCACCATATGGCAAAAACATCAATCAGGAACATCTTGAGGAACATGGCAATGGCCCAAGATGTTGATTTGACCTCCAAACTTAATAGACCCCATTCTGATCAAGCATCAACAGGATGCAGTGGAACAAGTTTGATTGGCAGAGGCCCCACTGCACAAGCCAGAGTACCCAAAGGATCCAGTGCCAACATCCTGGTGCCAGACCCCCATAGGACACCCTATAGGGTCAAGTGAAAATAGAGAAGAGAATCAGTCGTATCTTTTAAATATTGCCGAATATTACACTCCAAAAAAAATGCTGAAGTTTGCATTCATATTTTTGAGTTCTGAAAATGTCTAATGGCATTATGTTCAACCAAGTTTTTTATTAGCTTTTTAATTCGCACTTACTTAATGATTGGTATCATAAACACAAGTTTTAAACTTAATTATTCATAAAAAATTAAGTTG
>OMNN01033851.1:10417-34844 GCA_900302755.1 Chromis chromis | reverse complement strand
ACATGAACAATCTGAGGCTAGTTCACTTCACTGTAGCCTGACATGAACAATCTGAGACTAATACAGTTAACAGTAGCCTTATATGAACAATCTGAGGATTGTACAGATAATTGTAGCCTGACATGATTAATCTGAGTCCTGTTCGGTTAGAAGTAGCCTGATATGAACAACCTGAGGCTAGTTCACTTCACTGTAGCCTGACATGAACAATCTGAGACTAATACAGTTAGCAGTAGCCTTATATGAACAATCTGAGGATTGTACAGATAATTTTAGCCTGACATGATTAATCTGAGTCCTGTTCGGTTAGCAGTGGCCTTATATGAACAATCCGAGGCTAGTTCACTTCACTGTAGCCTGACATGAACAATCTGAGGCTAGTTCACTTCACTGTAGCCTGACATGAACAATCTGAAACTAATACAGTTAACAGTAGCCTTATATGAACAATCTGAGGCTTGTACAGATAATTTTAGCCTGACATGATTAATCTGTGTCCTGTTCAGTTAGCAGTGGCCTTATATGAACAATCCGAGGCTAGTTCACTTCACTGTAGCCTGACATGAACAATCTGAGACTAATACAGTTAACAGTAGCCTTATATGAACAATCTGAGGATTGTACAGATAATTGTAGCCTGACATGATTAATCTGAGTCCTGTTCGGTTAGAAGTAGCCTGATATGAACAACCTGAGGCTAGTTCACTTCACTGTAGCCTGACATGAACAATCTGAGACTAATACAGTTAGCAGTAGCCTTATATGAACAACCTGAGGCTAGTTCACTTCACTGTAGCCTGACATGAACAATCTGAGACTAATACAGTTAGCAGTAGCCTGATCTGAACAATCAGAGGTTAGAGCAGTTAGCAGTTGTCTGATATGAATAATCAGATCAGAGGCTAGTACAGTTAGCAGCTGTCTGATAAGAAGAATCAAAGGTCAAAACAGTTAGCAGTAGCCTGATATGAACAGGTTAGTACATTAGCCTCATCAGAGGCGAGTACAACTAGCAGTTGTCTGATATGAACAATCAGAGGCTAGTACACTTAGCAGTAGCCTGATGTGAACAATCAGAGGTCAGAACAGTTAGCAGTAGCCTGATATTAACAGTCAGAGGTTAGAACAGTTAGCATTTGTCTGATATGAATAATCAGAAATAAGCACAGTTATTGATATGAACATTTTAAGACTAGTTCAGGGAGTTGTGGCCTGATAGTATTAAAGTTGCGGTGGGCTATTGATCATAAGCTGAAAGTATATCCTAAAAAACTGAAGCTAGTAGAGTTAGCAGTAGTCTAATATGGATTTTAAGACAAAAAAGTTTGTGGTGGTCAAATATGAGCATTGTGAGGCTAAAAGTGGTAGAGGCAACATTACAAAAGACAGAATGGTTACATTACACAATATAGTCTAAAATCAGTTAAGCTATGTTGATGTTATTAACTGAGGGATAATGGTGTGAAATATTTAAAACATCTCATTGCAGCAGGTTCAGTGATGCAGTAAAACAGTGTTGAATCGACACACCTTTCCTGACACATGCGGTCCCCACCTTACCTATGCCCATCCCCCACTCAGAGTGACATTGTGGGTTTGTAAAACAGACGGGATCATAATATTATTTTCTAAACTGGATGATGACATCAGCACAGCTTAATTAAGTTATATTATGGGATAATTATGTGAAATATTTTATTTCTAGTTTGTTTTAATGATGCAGTGACAGGGGGGTCGGACACACTTTTCCTGACATGTGCAGTCCCCATCTGACCTGTGCCCCTCCCCGACTCACACAAGGTAACGGAAAGTGAGGAGGTCAGTCAGGTTCGAGAGAGGATGGAGACAGGTGGACAAAGCAGACGGAAAACATTAAAACACGGGAAAAATAAGTAAGTTTACAGTTTTTGTCACATAAATTGTTAATAACGATGAGCATTTTGGCTAGCGTGTTAGCTGCTAATAGCTCACTCGTTTTTATATTAGCTAGAAATAACGATTAGCATCGTGGCTAGCGTGTTAGCTAACTCACTCGTTTTTATATTAGCTAGAAATAACGATTAGCATCGTGGCTAGCGTGTTAGCTAGCTCACTCGTTTTTATATTAGCTAGAAATAACGATTAGCATCGTGGCTAGCGTGTTAGCTAGCTCACTCGTTTTTATATTAGCTAGAAATAACGATTAGCATTGTGGCTAGCGTGTTGGCTGCTAAGAGCTGACTCGTTTTTATATTAGCTAGAAATAACGATTAGCATTGTGGCTAGCGTGTTAGCTGCTAAGACCTCACTCGTTAGCTAGAAAGTCAACACGTGTTAGCTTCTCCTTAGACAATGTTTGTAAAATTTTTCTGATAAATTAGATTCGTGCGCTGATATTGCTGGAGCCCTCCGGAGCTAAACTCTGGCACCTAAATTATTCAATTGAAACTGGCAGTAGCGCCACGGACTACAAATTATTTTCAATCTTCAGTAGTGTGCTGTGTGAAACTGCCGACGGTGTTCTGACCGTGAAGGAGTGGATCCAGTGTGAGTTCACACATTGACTTTAATTGAAACCAAGTTAGATGACCGGAGCAGGACCGGAAACGCATCAGGTGTATTTTGGCCGTTTACATACATTCTAGCCATGTGTTACCTGCCTGAGCTTGCTCCTTTAACCTTTTAAGTCCTAGTGTGTCATCGGCGACACGTTTGGGAGAGCTCACTTTGGACTACTGCAGGGGTGCCCAATCCCGGTCCTCGAGAGCCCCAATCCTGCATGTTTTAGATGTTTCCTTCTTCCAACACACCTGATTCTAATGATCATCTCATCATCAAGCTCTGCAGAAGCCTGGTAACGATCCTGATCATTTGAATCAGGTGTGTTGGAAGAGGGAGACATCTAAAACATGCAGGATTGGGGCTCTCAAGGACCAGGATTGGGCACCCCTGGACTACTGTAATGACACTATATTGGCTGTAAAGCGCAATAGCGCAGTCATTTTAAAACCTCATTACACTCTGATAATACGCAGTAAATAGTAATTAACTGCCAGATATTGAAAGTTCCTTCTGAAAAAATGGGCACCAGCACTCACAGGACATTTTCTTACATTTTTGTATTCAAGATAAGAAAAAAAAATACCAGGCGTACATTTTGAGGCTCAGGTCTTAAAGGTTTAAGCACAATGGTTTATGGTAAATGTAGGAAACAAAGGTGCGTTGTGTTTATGTCCTGTTCTGGTCTCGTGCCATACTTTTCACCTTGTCTGTAAAGAAATAAACGGATCCAGTTCGCAAGATTTACTGCCTTCCACTCAGTCTGTTTTGAGAGCAGCCCAGACGGCTTGTTACCTGCACGAAACAAGCCAACACAGTAGTGCCGTTTACTACAGTATACAGATATATATATATATATACAGTCTGTGTGTGTAGGTAACAGCAGAAACCCTCAGTCTGCTTTGTTAATATGCAAGCTAATGTACACGTGATGTAAACAAAGCAGCTTGTCAGCTGCATCAGACCAGTGATATAACTCCAGTAAAAATGTACCTGCACTCCCTGACTGTTTTGTTGTTGTTTTTATGTCCTGCAGACAGAGTACTCCATCCAGGATTTCTGCACGCTTACAGCGTTTGAGGGATCATCATAATAAATGCTTATCCAAGTACATGGAGTATGTGGAGCACCAAACCGAGGTAAAGATGATTGGTCTTTGTTATTCACATCTGATATAATATTGCTGTCACATGAAGGCAAGAATGCAAGCAAACTGTACTCAGTTGTTGCCAGAAAAGAAAATTAAGAATATCACTAGCCCAGCATTTTTTTAGGTCATTTATATTATGGTGGAAATTGCATAATTGTATAATTCCTCATGCACTGACCTATCTGCGGGAGAGTGAACATAGGGGGAAATTGTTCATGCAAGCATTTGAAAGTTTGATACTGTATAATGACTCTAAGTTATTTCAAAGGGCCTCTTACACAATATGTTTAAGTTGTGTGTTATTTTTTTAGGTAATACAGGTGTCTATATTTTAGTCCTCAGGACTGTCATACCAAGAAAGGGACTGTACGTCACCACCGGATAAGACATCTGAGTTAGTGCCAGCCTCCAACAGCTCGGTAAGCTCAAAGAAGTCCACTCCACACACATAAGCATGATCGGGCTTGGGGAGTAACGGAATACATGTTACGGCGTTATGTAATTATGATACAATAAAAAAGGTAACTGTATTCTGCTACAGTTACAGAAAAAAACATAATCAGATGAGTGACATTTAGTAAATTTGGGATTATTTTGCAGGATTACAATTATAATGCATTTTATGATATATATTTTTTTAATTTAAAACCTGTGATTTTGACCTGTGATGCTGATATGGTGTGTGGGGTTCGGAGGGATTGTTTTGTTAAACAATAGCTCTGATTTACCTGTAATTAAAGTCGGTGCCTATGCATTCACATCAATGCGAAAATCCCACACCACACACTGGCAAAGTTTTACTCGCGTACATAAAAATTTACATTTATGTATCATTTGCGTGTCAAATATAAAACCGGGAAAGCAATGCTAACCACGTCATACATTACTACCATTGCTGCCTTGTAGCTTCTTTGGGAAAAAGCCCACTGTCTGAATTTACATCATGATGTTCATTATCTTTCATTTGTTTGGCATTTTTTGTTGAAAATGTGGCAGGTGAACACTGTGTGTTTAAAACAGCATTATGGGAGCTCTTAATCCATACTGTGAACTAAAACGGAGCATATTGTGTCTGCCATGTAAAAGAAGCAGTTTATTTTTTGCTTAATAGACTGAACAATGTGGTCAAGACTTGAGCACTTTCATTGTAGGACTATATTTTACTGCCTAAACTTGTTTTTTTTTCAATTTCTTTTACAAGCTCACATTGTTCAGCTGTCTTACAGAATACACAAAAATTAGTCATTTTATTGATATTTAGTTTCTTTTGATTTTATTAGCATATTCTGTATTGGAAAAATCCAAAGTAATTGAAAGTAATCAAGTTACATTACTTTAATATTATGGTACTTGGATTACATCACTGATTACATTTTTTAACAAGTAACTAGTAACTGTATCAGAATACATTTTTATAGTAACCCTCCCAACCCCGCGCATGATATACACAAGTACTGCACCACCCTACCATGTGTTTAAGAAACAAATCAAGACAGTCTATCAGGATTTCCTTGATTTAGGTTGCAGAATTGGAATTTGAATCAAATGGGTGACTATCTAAGTCAGTTGTTTTTACCGTGGCAGTGACTCTGTCATCTCGATCTCTGCACCACATCCTAATGTTCAGCCCTAGTTCATTGTAACGGCACCAAACCATTCCACCATGATGCTATTTCACTGTGTGTGTACAGACAGCAAGCCGATGTTCTTACCGCGTGTAACACAACATCAGAATATGTAGCAGTAACTCCTGTGTGCTCAACCTCTTTAGCCCTTCGTGATGAAGTGTCATGAAGAAGAGAAGACAGAGGAGCAGGCTGCATCAGAACCTTCTCCTGAACAACTAGCACCTTTCAACAGTTTGGTAAGTATTCAACAGTTATTGTTATAAATCAGCAGCAACCCACCAGGAAATTAGAACATACAACATATCATAGCACAGTGAATGTGCAGCTGCATTTCTATGAATATAGACACTTATGCCTCAGTTGTGTGAAGGGGCCTTGAACACATTGTCTTAAAAATGCTGCGCTGTCATGCCTTGTCATGTCCAGTTTTATTGATTCTAATAGAATAATCAGATGTCTGCTTTGTTTACATCCTAAGGTTAGTACAGCCAGCCCCTCAGATTATCATTAAACTGGGTCTGGCCGACTGCAGCCCCTGACATTTAATTTGACACTAATAGGAAAACCTCTTGCTTTTGAAACTAGACCAGTATGTTAATCAAAGGATCTGCTAGTCTTTAGATTTTTTTTTCATAATGCTCTTAAAATTACTAATTGTTTGTTATATCACCTGTCTGTGTATTATGGTGATCAATTTTGACTGTGGTTTGTATTACTATTTTTCCAACAAAGGAAACAAGCTTCAACAGTGGGAGCAGTACAGATGCAGTCACTCCTGAAAGCTCAAGCTCTGCTCTCAGTGCTGACCCAGAACTTCCAACACTGGAAAGAACTGACTCCATATTTGTAAGTTTACATACTGAATGTTTTGTATTTTCCTCTATTTAACCTCTTTGCTGTTGATACTCTGACAGTAATGCTTAACACTGACTCAAAGTTTGACTGTCAAGTTTGGCAGTGGGCTCATAGACAGTATTAGCGATTTATGACTGGTTATTGTTTCGGTAGAAAATTTAGCATGTATTATATTTATATTTTCAGCTCACTGAAGAATTAATTAACCCTAACCCAACCTCTGGTGCACCTGCTAACTCGGACACCTCTTTAAGCTGCATTGAGACTAGTGGGGATGAATACCATCCATCAAAAGACTCAACAAAGGCAAGCAGTTCAGATAGATCAGATGATCTTAGAATTGAGATTTCACCGCTGAAACTGAAGAGAAAAAAGAAGTCAAAGAGGACTTACTGCAGAAAGACTGTGTCCAGCAGGTTATCTGCTAAGGATGATGGGAGAGCAGAGAGTGGACTCTCAAGTGAAACAAGCTCTGGAAATGTGTCTGTTTTGAAGCTCCAGAAAAAGAAAGATGGTGCTCGAGTTTACAATAAAAAGCACTATTGTCTGTATTGTCCTGTGCACTGCATTAAAATGGCACGACACTTGATGCGCAAACACAACAATGAACCAGCTGTGGCACAAGCAAAAATGTTTCCGGTGAACTCAAAAGAACGGAAATTGCATTTGGACTTGTTAAGAAACAAAGGAAATCGTAAACATAATAATGAGGTTCTAAAAGTTGGTTCTGGAACACTAATCCCAGGACAACAATCTGAGAATCCTGTGAAAGCTAGTGATTATATGCACTGCATCAACTGTGAAGCTTTGCTTAAAAGAAAGTCATTATGGAGACACATGTCCAGGTGCAAGCTTGCACAAAAGTGCGCGACAAAGAAGCCTGGTAAAAGTCGGATCCAGTCACTCTGTGCCTTTGCGCAGCCAGTCCCAGAAGGAGTCAGCAGAAAGGTTTGGGAGCTGGTGAATGCGATGCACCAAGATGAAGTTGCAGTCATCATCAAAGAGGAGAAAAGTATCTTGAGATTTGGAGAACATTTGTATGCAAAGCATGGACATGACAAAACCAAACATGAGTACATTAGACAGAAAATGCGAGAAGTAGGCAGACTAGTATGCCACTCGAGAAAATCTGGCAAACTTAAAAAAATGGTGGACTTTTATATACCCTGCAACTTCAACTCTGTGGTTGAAGCGGTAAAAGATGTTGCTGGCTTTGATGAGGACAAAAACACTTACAAAACTCCTTCATTAGCTTTGAAGCTCGGTCATAGCCTGAAGAAGATTTCAGATATTCTCGAGTGTGAGGCGCAGATGGCTGGGTCTGATGGTGAGGAATTCCTGAAGAATGTGCAGAAGAGCCGCAGTTTGTATGACAAAAAGTGGGATGCGAGTATTTCATCACGAGCCCTACAAACTCTAAAAGAGGCTAAATGGAACACTCCCCATCTCCTCCCCTTCACTGAGGATGTGAAGACGATGCACATGCATATTGAAAAGTGTAGGGAAGAATACAAAAAGACGCTTACAAATTATCCCAACAAGAGAAACTGGTCCAGGTTTGCTGCTTTGACTCTGTGTGAGGTCATTTTGTTCAACCGCAGGAGAGAGGGTGAAGTGTCAAAGATGCCACTGAGTGCCTTTACCCTTAGAGACACCTCAGAAGTCCATTCTGATCTGGCACAAGGACTTTCCCCACTGGAGCAAAAGCTTTGTCAGCATTTTCAGCGCATTGAAATAAGGGGGAAGAGAAACAGGAAAGTTCCCATCCTTCTAACACCAGACATGCTCTCTTCAATGGAAACTTTGGTTGCACATCGGAGGACCTGTGGTGTTCCTGATGAAAATCCCTTTTTCTTCTCAAGACCTGAAGCAGAGACTCACCTGAGGGGATCAGATGCCATCAGACAGATTGCAAGGGAATGTGGAGCCAAACATCCTGAAACTCTTTCCTCAACCAAGCTGAGGAAGCAGATCTCCACACTGTCCACGGTCCTGAACCTGAAAGATCATGAGATGGATGTGCTTGCAAATTTTCTTGGCCATGACATTCGGGTTCATAGACAGTATTATCGACTACCTGAAGGAACTCTGGAGTTGGCTAAAGTCAGCAAAGTCCTGTGCGCGCTTGAACAAGGACGCCTGTCAGACTTCAAGGGAATGAGCCTGGACCAAATCCAAATCAATCCAAACGGTAAAGACATTTATTCAGTTTACATTCATATTTCTATTAGAGTAGATGTTTATTTTTTCACACTTTGTGAACCCTGTTTTTCAGAAAAAGTCCTGGAAGCTGTGGACAGTGAGGTCTCGGATGTGGAGACAGACAAGGACTCATCTTTCAGCAGTCAATCTACAGGTGATTTTTACATTTAAGTCTTTCTTCTGGGCAAGTGCCCTGTACAGCACATGGTGCTGTATGTCTTTCTTTATGGAGGGGCAAGGAGGGAGATGCATGTGGTTAAAGACCATTAAGACAATATTATTGGTAACTTCATAATGCCTGATTTGTTAAAGGATCTTCAAGAGGAAAAAGAAAAATGCCTCCCAGTGACTCTGGGGAAGACGCCACACCATTAGGTAACCTACTAACCAACTACATGTCATTCTTTCCTAGTTTATGTACACTGAAAAATGAAAAAAAAGACAAGAATTGATTATTGTTTGTTATTTTAACAGCATCCTCTACACCAAGAAGGCAGCAGTGTGTCCAGCTAGATGACGATGATGCTGAGAAAGGTATTTCACACTCAAACGCTGTGCATGCTACTTTTTAAATATCATAACTTGAGAAACTTTAGAAAAAGTTAACATAGTGCTGGATGGTATGGTATATCATGGTATTTTTTTAAGATTATGACGTTATTTTTTTCATGATTGGGTTAAACCAGTAGTTTAGTAATTAATCGAATCATCACCCCCCGTGCCCATCACTATCCATAATAAGATTTTTCGGGGCTTATATTAATTTATTACAATAAAATTAATCATATTCATGTTACACCTTTAAAGGTGTTCAGAGTCCTCCTCTCCTGCTGTCAGTCTGCAGAGGGAGGGGCTGTGTCTCACTCAGTAAACAAGAGTCTGACAGATTTGAACATTATAGCGTTTTCACGTTCATGTCTGTGCAGGAACAACAGTGATATTAATAAAGTTTTGGCGTTTGAATCACAGAGATTTATTGCTGTTACTTAACCAAGAGTCAAGCGCCCCAGTGAAGAGAGACGATGGACGAACATCTAACACATATCTTGTTAATGACGCGATGTAAGGAGGGTATGCAGTTGATAGAAGACCCCGCCACATAACTGTATAACAGGCGGTGCGAAAAGAGCAACGGGAGCTAAATACCCTGCATTAGAGCGCCTGGAAGGTGAATAATATGAGAAACGACGGTATACCGCTGTTCTGAAAATCCATACCGTCATGAAGTGGGCTGACGGTATAACGTGGACACCAGTACACGGCACAGCACTAAGTTAACATTCACAAAATAACAGTGCTGCCTTTCTGCATTATTTTCAGCAGGCCCTTCTGAACCAAAGAGACAGACTTTGACATCTATCACTGATGATCATGAGGAAGGTATTTTATACACTAACTGCCATTTTGCTCTCCCTCTTGCTACTTGTTTGTTACTTTATTTTACAAAAGCAGAAAAATGTATATAATCATGTGATAGTATTCCAAAATTTGCTAAATAACATTTTTAATGAGGCAGTTGATCAGAAATCTGTGAATGGAGTTCATAACCTGGGGTATAACTGATGGGATACTTTCAGCTGGATGGTAGAACTGCTGTCTGACACAGCATACCTGCTTTAAGCTGACCTTATTTCTTAGGTCAGCTTAAGATTTCGGTCTGGTTTATTCTTTATTCTTTTCTTAGGACCCCAAATAGATGACAGAGCACAGCAAGATGAATCTTCTGCTACAGGTATGACACAAGTTGGACTGTTTGCCTATTACCTTTTTCAACACAGAACCACACCACTGAGCAGATATTTTTTTTATTAGCATTATTAAACAAGTTGTAGTTGGTACATTTCTTATCCTGTATGATGCTTTTATGTAAAAGCAAAGAAAGAAATGAAAGATTGTACATGGAAAACAAGATAAACAAGCTAAAATGATCAAAATTCCACCTATATCTTCTATATTGTCTTTTTTCTGTCTTCCTGTCATAGAAACCTCAAAGAAGAGGATGTGGACACCTGGTGAAGTTCGTGCAGTGGAAAAGACACTAAAGGGATTCATAGACTCTGGGAAAGTTCCTGGGAAAGCAGACTGCATGAATTGCATCCGGACATCACTGTCAGACCTGAAGACAAGAACCTGGAGGGCTGTTAAGTACTATGTTAAAAACCGAATCACAGCAGCTCAGCGTGAAAGTGCAAAACGATACTAAAGATTTAGTCAGGCTTTTGTTTTGAACAGTTTCCTGTTGTTTCTGCAAGTTTTTGGGTTTTTGAGATGTGAATATTCCTCAAACAGATTTTTTTTATAATCATATAAAACTACAAAAATGTGGTAGTTCAAAAGCTTGGTTTAAAATTATGTTTTAATTCATCACACCATCTTAGTGTGGCATTACTACAACTAAACAAAATGTGGTGAGCTAAAAAATATGTTTGAAAATCATATTGCTCAATGTTCAAAGGTTACACAAATATTTGACTAAAAAGTACTAGCACTTTTTTTAAAAGGTTTCCATTTAATGTGAGACACAAAAGTAATGGCAGAACACATCATTACACAGGATGCAACACTGCAATCCAGTCAAGAGTTACATCCTGTGTAGTGATGTATTCTGCCATTGATTTGGTGTCTCTGCCACACATTAAATGGAAACCTTTAAAAAAAAAGTGCTTGTACTTTTCAATCAAATTTCAACTTTTCAGTAAATTTTCAAATTTTTGCTCACTTTGGTGAGCAAAAAATATGCACTATTTTAAGGTTTCCATTTAATGTGTGACAGATACCAAATCAATGGCTGAATACATCACTACACAGGATGCAACTCTTGACTGGATTGTAGGGCCTTTTCCATAGTGTTATTTGTTATTCATTTTTATTAGCACGAGACACAGAGTCCAAAGCACTAAAGTCTTGCATGAAGAGGTGCGTTTTGTTTTTGACAGTGTAGTAAAATTTTCAAGTGTTGATCAAGGGTCACTGCCCCATGTCAAATGGAAACGTGCACAAAGAGCAGTTCTTGCTGTTGGACATTTGGAGTACATCTGTTCAACTTTTGTCACTTTATTGATGGATGTGCAATAAAACCATTGTTCAGTACAGAATCTTGATTATCTTTGATTGAACAGGTATTTGATGTCACAGTGAAGGTTCCAGGACCAGGCTGTGGTAATAATAGAACAAGGTTGTCTTGATGGTACATGATGATCTATTAACAAACCAAACCACAATTTAAATTAAAAATAACTTTATTGACAACACATCTCTAATCAACCCATAATTGATCTTGCTCAAACTTTGACAACTGTGAAAGCAGTACAAATGTTGGATTGTGTTGTAAGACACTGCATGATTTAATTCTAAAAGAATTTGTATTATGTATCGGGAAGAGATCATGTTGAACCAATATGACTGTAAAGTAATAATATCGGTAATCTTTATCAACTCTCTTATCAACTCATATATTGGCATCATTAATTCTTTGGATTGTAAACCTGATCTGTTAGTGTGACAGTCTGGATAATCAGAGTCACTGTAGATGTTCATCAGGAGCTGTGAAGTGTCTTAATAATGCTGTAATTGCATGCAAATAGGCAGAACAGTAGCGGTCCCCACGGGCAACCAGAATTCAGGTTTGGTCCCCAGGAAGATCAAAATTCAGGTTTGAATTTTTTTTGTGGGTTTTCAGTGTTTCAAGTGATTTTGGTGTTGTCTTAAATTTTTCATGATTTTAGAAGTTAAAATTAGGGCTGTAGGACCCTCAGAAAGGGTGGATCCCATCAGACACCAGCATGTCATTGGTTCTCACGGTGTGATAAAAACCCGTATGTGTGTGTGTGTGTGTGTGTGTGTGTGTGGTTGACTGATAAAGGATGTTAAAAAGAGATGGTAAAATCTTTAAGTGACACCGCTGGAAAATTATCATTTTTGCACATGATATCCAATATATTTTGTCAAAGAGGAATCTTGGAGCTTGATTTTTAAAATGCATGCATTGTCACTCAGGTTACTAAGTGACAAATGAGCCGCATCCCACAGCAGCTTGTGTGAATGAGCTCCTTCTTTTAATTTAGTTAGAGATAGAGTTAGAGTTAGATAGTTACCTGGATTATTTCTTTATTTTTCGGCTAACTCTGAGCTCCTCAATTATTGTCCTTCTCTTCCCCTGACTGCTGCTTTTTATCCAGAGACAGCAATATTTGTACAAAATGCTTATTCCTGCAACTTTTTGCTGCTACTCAAAATCTGTCAGCGTTCAGTTTTTTTTTCCATCTTGAACACATTCAAAATGTGATTTCCCCAGAGCATTGTTCTCTTCCATCGGCCACCGAAACGGCATTCAGACCATTGTGTAAGAGTGCAGCTTGAATTATTGCGTTTGCACATGCATAGTTGCAAAGCCTTCAGTGTAATGTAAATTTTGTCATGCGAGAATCTGAACCCTAACCCCATGTCTGCCAGCAGCTGTTTCATTTGGAACATATCTGGCCCTATAACACAGACTATGCAACTTTTACCAAGCAGCTGCCACTGGCAGTCAGTGATAATTATAGTATAATGCTAAATGCTAAAAGGTGCAACTTCATATCTTGCTGCACAAAACTTGGAACACAGGGAAACAGCCAGTCTGTTTCTATCCAAAGACAACAAACTTTACCTACCAGCACCTGTACAAAAGCCAAGGTGTAAAAATGAAAATTTGTACATGTTTCTTGGTTATGAGCAGTTGCCTGGCAGCCAGCTGAGAGTTCAGGAAGTCACGTACAATGTGGAGTCAGAGGGGGCTAACTGTTGTCCCCTGTTTCCAGGCTTAAAGCTAAGCAAAGTCATCCCACTATTAGTTGCAGCCTTATATTTAGATATACTTAGAATTTGCATGTTCTCCCTGTGCCTGCGTGGGTTTTTTCCAAGTGCTCCGCCTTCCTCGTAGGTGTGAGTGTCCATGGTTGTCTGTCTCTTTGTGTTCGATCTGTGATGGACTGGCGACCTGTCCAGGAAGTACCCTGCCTCTCGGCCAATGTCAGCTGGGACAGGCTTCAGCCCCCCGACACCATCTACAGGATAAAGTGGATATAGCTGATAAATGGAGGATGGATGGATATGAGAGCGGTAACAATCTTCTCAAAACTATCTACTTGAAAGCAAACAAGCATATTTACCAAAATGTTGCTCATTCCTGCTGCCATTTGCCACCACAGGCTGCTGGTCTTCAAGACTAAATTGGTGTGCTATGAAGTCAACCTCTTATTTGAAGGGTAAAGAATGAATTACCTCTGAATCTGAGTTACACAGACTCGCTTTAAAGTGTTCATCCTAAAACTATTGACAAAGACGAATGCCTGCTCTCATCATCCAGCAGCAGAAAGCAACAGTTTTCAGTGAAACAGCTCTGAGAAATTTTGACGTCCCCCCCAGCATTGTTCAAATACGACATGTTTACATTTAGCTAGGGCTGCACAACCAATTATTTTCTCAATTACTCAGTCAGTTGGTTAATAAAACACAAAAGTGTCGTTACAAATTTGTGTAGCTCAAAATTATGTTAACAGATGTCTTGTTTTGTATGACAAATTGTCTAAAACCCGTAGATATTAATTTTACAATAAGACGCAGTAATGCAGCACATTCTCACATTTAAGAACCATTAGACTGAGTTTCAAGCAGAAATGCCAAAAATGTAACAATGATTAATTATCGAAACAGTTGCCAATTCATTTTCTACTGCTCGACTAACCATTGCAGCTTTAAAATAACAACAAAAAACTCTAGCAACCGCGCAAATTATCACTCTGGTTGTAGTGTTGTTTAAGGGCAATGCAGGGAGGTGCTGCAGGTGGATGGACGGGTCTACAATCGGTGCCCTAATGCTACACTAGATCATTACTGGAACCTCTGCGCCCTTTAACCCAGCTGAGGTACTATTTCAGCATCCAAGTGTACTCCTCCATAACACTTCCGTCCCTTAGAGAGTCTGTGCTGCTCTGTGATATTAAACCACCTCATTAGTGCATTTTATCATCTGAGACTTCCTTAAACTGACAAACAGCAGAGTGCTCCCATGATTTTTTTTCGAAACCTACATTCATAGGTTCCCCTTCAGGGAATGTTTCACCTACTTCACTTGTTATTATGTGGAAAAGAAGGCAGCTACCTTGTTAAATTTTCTGATGATAGTGCACTGTCTCTGTCCTTCAGGGTCCACAACACCGTCGCTGCGCTCTCCCTGCTTTTGTCAGGTGCTGTAATAATTATTTGATTCTTGTAAGGTATGCTGTCACTGTCAGCTATAGGATGTAAACACTGAGGTGATTTTCTGTTCCTGGCATATTTTGTCTCCTCTAAAAAGCCCGTTTTGGTACCTTCACGTCATTGTTTTATTTCAAAGCCTTTGACCTTTGCTTGATCTGCTGGTTTCATAACTTATTGGTGCGGCCCAAAAAAATCCTGAGCAACTTCATTAACATCTGTTCCAAGATTACTGGAGAGAAACTGATGGATTTATGATCTTTTCATGGCAGAGGTTTACTTTTTTATCTAACTCTAGGTCCTTTATCCCTGTGAAATCTGTTTACTTCGAGCCATTTCATTTAGTTTTACTGTATTTTGATTTTGATTAAATAACCTGGAGCTTTTCCCACACATGTTGAGCACTTGTTGGCTGCCTTTTCCTTCATTTTGTACTGGAAATCATCCCAAACCATCTCGGCTGCATTTAGGTGTGTGACTGTGGAGGTCATCTGATGCGGCACTCCATCACTCTGCTTCTTGCTCTTACAGAGCCTGGAGGAGAAAAACTAATAATGGTCCCACTCTGCTAAAGCCAGATGGGATAAATGGTCAACAATGTCACCAGGAAAGAACCCCTAAATCAACACAGCTCCTCCTCCAAGCTTCACAGTGGTAACAAACACATGCAGATACCAGCAGTTCACCTTCATATAAAGACACGCAGCTGCAACCAGAAGTCTCATATCATCATACCAAAGTCCAAGTTTCTACTGGTCTAATATCCATTCTTGGATTTCTTGGTCCAAGCAGTTATCTTCTTCCTTTTGGTCTCCCTCAGTAGTGGTTTCTTTGCAACAGTTCCACATTAAAGCCCTGATGATTCAAACAGTCTCCTCCCAACCATTAATGTTGACATGTGTCAGCTGCTTGAACTCAGGGAAGCCTTGATGTGGGCTCTATTCTAATCTCTTGTTAACTGTTGGTTTCTTAGGCTGCTGACTCTAAAGAACTGCTCCTCTTAGTCTTGTTTTCCTGGGGCGGTCCTGATGAGAGCGAGTTTCATCACAGCATTTCATCACAGTTGAGTGACTTTAAAGAAACTTTCTTGAATTTTCCTGGACTTGCCATGTTTTTAAAGTAACAATGAACTATTCTTTCTTCTTAATTATCTGAGCAGTTCCTACCTTAAAATGGATTACTGCACTAGTTTAACTGGGCTGTTTGCTGTAGACCAACACTACCACAACTACCAGTAAACTTTTGACAACGCTCAGGGCCTTGTCGTGGTTTTCACATGTGTACTGTGAAAGCAGACAGCAGATGCAGTGCTACCACAATAGGTACATGTTGCTCTGCGACATAGACAGTTTCCTTGCCCCTCATATCAAACACAGAAAAACACACAGGGCTCCCATACATGTCTCTGAAAGGCTTTGCACTTTTTACAGGATATAGCAGCTACAGATTGGGAAGTAGCACCTTGTTGATGTGATTATTCCCGTGGTGTGCTAAGTACAGTGGACGGACATAGCACAGGGTTTCTAAGAAATTAGAACTTCCTACTGTGTTTGGGATGTGATAAAGCTTTTGAAAAAACTGATGAGAGTGTGCAAATCTGTCCTGATCGCCAACAGTGGCAACTTTGAGGAACCTAAAATATGAAAACATATTTTGGTTGGTTTAACTTTTTGTTTTTGTTTACAGCTTCCTACATATGCAGTTGTTGGTGTGAAATGCATCATACTGGACCAGATTTAATTAAGGAATGATTCATTTCAATGAATCATTTTACAGTCAATACTGGGCCTAAATATCAGTAAGCCTGTATGTGAAAGTACAACAGAGAGTAAAGTGTGTGTGAGAGAGAGATACTGTGTGTATAGATACCTGCTGGAGACCAGTTTCCTGTCGTGGAGATAAATGCTTGACCCTCGGCACCTCCCAGCTCACCTCCTACTCACAGCAGGGCAGGAGCTCCTCGCTCTTCATGCAAAGCAAAGAAAGTCATTCAGCAAGGGGCTGAAACAGGTGCTTCATCTCATCACTGCTCCTGCGCTGCCTGTGAAGTAGGAGGCTGATAACGGGACATGTAGGGGCTGCTGTTTGGGATTTGGGCCACTCTCTCCTCTTTCCTCTATCTAGAGACAGGTTTAAGAAACACATTCATTAGCATGCTAAGCTGGGAGGCAATCCATGGCTGCTATACCTCAATAATCCTATCTAAAAAGAACAAAATCCCTTCCAGCTCATTCTATTTCTTTTCCCAGCATTTCCCTCTTCTGTGATGGTCACCACCTGACCTTTTCTTTTTTAACACATTTCGAAGGTGTGACATTGTTATTTTGGGTGACCTGCTGAACCATATCCATCGTCCTCCACTTGCCAAGACAAGTGAAAATGAGATTAGAATACCTCACTACCTTCACATGGATGCAGGCATTACCTTTTCACCTTTACACCTCTGGCTCATACTTATTTCCCTTGCTATAGGTGTCCTATTGGTCAGTCTGCCTGTTGGTCCGTTCAGCACACAGTGGCTGTATCAGCGGTCGCCTTCCAGCTCCACCAAAAGGCCAACATGTTCGGTTGTACAAAAAAAGTGCAATTGAATACACTGAGCACATTCAACAATACATTTTGGCCACAATTGCATTCATATTCAGCCACATATCTGTCTCTGGTAATTAGAGCACACATCTGATTACAATCAGAGTTAGTTTTCTCAGCTACATGTAAATCAGGATGAGGCTTTTATTGACGAAAATCCCAGAAGCAGTGCATCATACCAGTTATGGCTACTGGGCAGTTATGGAGGTGGGTAGTGCAGGGCAGAGGGGTAGTTTTGTTGAATATGTCTAGTCTGCCTCGCTAATTGATCTTGTATCTGACTGAGGTTTGTGCAAGTTAGAATCTTACGATACTGAAATATCAGCAGCCTAACTGTGCTGTGTATTGATAAGTTTGTGGTGCTGTCCGTGGTCCTGAAGTAGTAGGTGGGTTTGTAAATGCGCCTTTATCTCTCATTCCTGACCTTCTGTCAGTTTTGCCTTGGATCTATTATATTCTCGAAATTAAATACTATAAACACTCAATTCTATATTATATTGTGGCCGATACTTTATAGAACAGTGTCACCTTCATGAGCAAAGCAAGAGGATTATAAAGACACACTGCTACTTGTGGAATTCTATAATGTTCTTTTTTTTCTTTCTTTTATAATATTTTTTATGATCATTCAGTCGCATCTGTGCAGCTGAAAACACATTAGAGAATAAAAGTAAGTATTACAGGAGAGACATGACTGCAGATACAATTTGTACCGCAGGTGTTTGGTGTAACCTGGGATTGGAGCAGATAATGTGACAGAGGAAATTAATCTAAACAGACCACAGTGTTCAGCTGCTACAGACTGTGGATAAACGCCTATATCATCAAACTATGTGTGTTTTGAAAAATAAGTCCTAATAAAATGCTTAATATTCATGTCCAATATAAGCACAGACCAAAACAAAACAAATATTTAGCCTAATAGCAGTTCTATTAGATCAAAATTATAATTGCAATTAAAATCAAAAGGCTTAGATCTGTATGATAATCCTGCAGTACTAATATAAAAAGCCATACAGAGACAGTTTCAGGTGGATGCAGGTCTCTGTTGCACTCTCTTGTGCAGAAATGTCACAATAAAGGCTGAGACCTTGGCTGCCCAAAAATGATATGTGATATAAATGTGTGATATTTTGTTTTTCTGCAATTTATATTGTGATATGAAAAATAAAAATAAAGGAAGTCTTACCAGGTGACTTGAATAACTGCTTGGAGAGAATGAAAATTCAAGAGTGATTGAGAGGATGTTGTAGAGGAGTGCATCGGAATAGAAAATAAAAAACAATTTATATAAAGTTGAAGAATTACTTGGAGACTTATTTTCAGTGCAAACTGGAACTTTTCACATGTGGTGTAACACTGGAAGAGGCATCCAAAATACTTTTTTCAGCTCTGCCTTTGCACTCGTCTCAAACTGCTTTGAGGTGCTGATTTAAATGGTCAAATAAATAAGTTGTGTTGCCTCATGTAGTCACAACAATTGCAAGACACTTCTGAGATAATACCTGTCTTTGGTCAACATCGTCCTTTCTGTAGCAGCAATGTTTTCATAGAAAAGACTAAGGCTCAACGATAATTACCAAAATGAAAAGATTATTATGATTAATATTGAGCTCATGATCATGATATTTATCACAATTATTCATTGAGACAAAATATTTTTGTTGCACATTTACAATTCAAACAAACAGAGCACTTCTCTCCCTTCTATGTTGTGCTACATTTTTGCTTATGTACAGATCTGCATTACAATATGAGTTAATATAAGGTTTTCCAGAGCAACTCCACAAGGCAAAATATAAATAAAATAGTACCTGAAATGCCTCACTTACTGAAAATCTGCTTATTGATAACCACTACAATTTACAGATGCTCCCTAAACATCTAATATACAGGCTATGGCGGAAAAGAACTAGTCCCATGTTAACAAACTTTGCATCTTATAAATAAAGTAAAAAAAATGATAATGACTGTTTTCTTTTCATATCAAGCAACAAAAAGAACTGTAGGATGATATGTTTGAATAATTTCCCTAAGCTCACATTGAACTTCCTGTGATGTGACTATTGCACATGCATACATAGCAATGTTTATGCTGAAGTGATATATCTTGCAGCCCTGGTTGACATTTCCTGCCACAACGTCCTCTGGGAGGTTTCCAGAGATGCATGTTGGTGGTGTAGGAGCAGGGGCATGCTTCCACTGTCTTCCCCTTGTTGAAAATTCATCTTGTTAGAGCTGTAAAGGCATGTTTTCACAGCTTCACACCAGTCGGCAGTGCTGCAGGAAGAAAAGAAAATACTACATAACACAATAAAAAAGTAAATTGCAGGTGAAAGGTTATGCATTTAAAATGTTGCTAAAAGTAAATGTATCTAAGTGTAATCAGGACAATGTATTTAAAGCATTAAAAGTAAAAGTACTCAATGCATGAGTTCCTTGTTTTCTAACATTCTTGATCATTTATACTGATGCAGTCATGGAAAAGCAACCGAACTGTAATGGGGAATGCTCTCCTAGGGCAGGTGAATATCTTATCACACAATACATGTAAATGCAGCCCCAGGTCTGACTCCTCCCCACAGTCAATTCCCTAATCAGGGCCAGACTATTGGCTTATGTTCACCTTCTTTCCTCCAGCCAGGCTGCTGACTGCCTCTGTTGTGGAGTTTGAATGTTGCAGGTATGTAGTTCAAGGGATCACTTAGACACAAGATAGCCTTTCATACTGCCTCTGTAGTGACTGTCTTTTGTTCTAGCCTCTACCTGATGTGTTGGCTGAGCCTATTTTTGTCCCACCTACCTTTTAAACTGATCCTGTGTGTTAATGCTCCATACCAGAGGTGGTGAGTGGGGTTACAATATGAGAAAATATCCCTTTTGTATGCAGCACAGTGAGCACGGTTAGTCCTGTTGTTCTTTTGTAGCCTCATCTGTTGCTGTTTTGTTCCTTGTTGTTTTGTGTGTGCTGGAGCTGTGGTTCTTGTTGTTTAAGCCAACTGCTTTGTTGATTCGTTTGATTCTTATTAGTTTTGCTTGTTTTCAATGAGGCCAGGTACCATTTTGTTGGAAACCTGGTAAAGACGCTACAGTGTATGCATGTTAGTAGTAAGAACATTGGGGCACACATTTGGTTTGCATTATTCTGTTTCCTGTGAGGATTGCTGTGTGGCACCTGACATGAGTAAGCAGCAGCACTCCTCATTGTAGTCTGCCTCTCCATAGGTGGCTTTAGCTCACTGTCCTTAGCTGTTCCTGGGTTATATCGGACTGACCATTTTAGATGTTGGAATGGAAGACCAGGAAACAATGTCTTCTCTGTGAAAACAAAAGCAGCTGTACAGGCTGTCAAACTGTTTTCCGTCTACTTGCAATTGCATTAGACACTAGATATGTGAGTCTTTGTGGTTGTCAGGAATGTCTTATAATCACATTGTCAAGCTGGATAATGATTCCAGGAAACCTTATCAATGCAAACTGAACGCTGCATGTTTGGAAATGTGCCGGTACAGGTTCCCTGCTGATGCCTGGAAACAAGCACTAACTGGCCACCAGTACAGTTTGGTGTTAACTCGATTAACAGTCATATTAAGTAATCATACGACTAACTGAAGCGTTATTCTAGGCTGGAAGAAACAGCACCATACCCGTTCTAAAATAATTTCCACAAAACTACATGTTCCCCTGGGTCTCTGATCTGCACTCAGCCATGGATGCCTGCATTGTGGAAATCTTTTGTGTGATGGAACAGAAAATCTTTTCCTCCTGCGATGTGCAGCGACGTGCAGTGTACTCCTTCCCAATTTTCAGCACTAATGATAAGCATTTTAGTACAAAGTGTTACATTTCCTGCATTTTTGCCCAGCATCAATGAATCCGACTAGTTTGCTTTTACTGCGTTGAAGGACTGACTAACCAGGACGACCCTCGTCTTCCTATGGGCCTCTTTAGCTGCAATGAATAAGTCTATTTTTATTCCCCTCATTGGCTTCACTCATTTTTATTTGATTGTTAATCTTTGTTGGTCCCATCGCAGTTGCAGTCCCTGTTTGTTTGATTAATTGGATTATTACAATAAAATATTTGGTTTATTGTGAAGCCTTGTTATCAGTTTTTCACACAATATTGAAGGTTTTTAAAATGGTACCTCCTGGGGTGCAATTCCCCTGATGATTTTGTTCTAATTCTCATCTTGCTCTTATTGCTGCAGCCACATAATGATGAATTTTATTAGGGATGAATGTGTTAATTTTTGTGACTGATTAGTTGCTTAATCGGTAATAAAAATGGGTGACACTTCAAGATCAAAATAATTAAAATAGCTAAAAGAAAAAATAAGCAAATCCTAATGTTTGAGAGGATGGAACCATGAAATGATTCACATAAAGGCTTGTATTGATGGTTTAATTGTATAACAAGTATTGCCTTGGCAGAAAGTCCGCCCTTCAATACCACCAGCATCACTTAAATACAAAAATGAATTAAGATCTTCCTGCTGTTCTGCTCAGTGCCATCCTTTTTCTTAGCAGCCTCTCCCTGCAGATTAGTGTTCAGGAACACGGCAAAATCTTCAGCTGACTCCAGTAATCTGCTCAGACCACGTCTCAGCCTGATGCAGTACCTTTGGGATAAGGTGGAACAAAGCATTTGAAGCACTAATGTGTAGCTGATAAAATCTGCAGGAAATGCAAAAACCATTCAGCATGGACTTAAATCACTAGAATAAGACATGTTTCTAGCGCCATGCTGAAGCAATGCCTCAAGAAAATCGGGCTGTAAAAGAGGATTCTAAACACTTTAACAGACGATTCTACAAAAGCTTTGATTTAATGCCATTATTTAGAAATTTCACTCTCTACAATAGCTACACGTGGCAGGTACAGCACTGTCAGGCTAAGTAAACGATTCTGCTTTTGGCAAATAAACTGATAAAGGCATGGTTAAGATAAAACGCTGCCCTCCACCACCCCAACCCTCGCATCATTGCATTCAGCCTTGCTACTGACAGTAAAGAGCAGACTACTTCCTGCATTAGCACTGCGTGTTGACACTGGACATAAATCGTGAGGTGTAAAGGCTGTGGCTTCAGCTGACTGTTACATTAGTTATATTGATTTATTTCGATACATAAATGCTGCATTACATGTTTTTTTCCCCCACTGACACTTTTATGTTGTGCCAACAATCAATGACGTTATTCTGAGACAAAGAATAACAACAGAATTTAAAGCAAAATGGAAATCGGTGGTACAAGATATTTATTTCTTTTTTTTTTCACCTTTATTCGATAGGACAGTGGATAGTGTCAGAAACGGGAGAGAGTGGGGAAGAACATGCGGTAAATGCCCGAGGCCAGACTTGAGCCCGGGTCAGCCGCTACGTCTCTGCATGTGGGTCACACGAGATAACCATTAGGCTATCGGGGCGCCAGTGATACAAGATATTGAATACAAAATAAAAATGAATGCGCAGTATATAGATAAAAGACAGTATCCATAACGAGTAAGAGAGATATAATGCACAGTAAAAGAATACATGTAACATGTTACTTACTTAGTTAAGTCAGATGTTGACCCAAAATACTTTCCTACAGAGAAATACGATTATTATGATTATTGTTAATAATTTACCAAACAAGTTTAAAATTTCAGATCAAGACCCAACAATATCATTCATTATAAAAATACATAATGACTAATTCAAATATAAGGGTTAAGACCTTTGCATATTATACTTTACAATATTATATATTATGCAAATTTAACAGACTAATTTAAATATTAAAGTTAAGAATGTTAAAGATTATACAGAATATGTACATTTAAATAGATCATCATCAGCACAGGTACATTCTTAAAATCAACAATTAAGAGGATTACATTTCTTTCAAGTCTGCATTATTTGTTCTGAATTTTTAAAGTAATCACTAATTGCTTATAAGCCCCTAATTCAAAGTATACATTTTTACCATGACTAAAAATGACCAAACCAATGTTAAATTGTATTTTTTTATGTATGTGCAACGGTTAGGGTTAGCCCAAATGTTTCCAATAATGTTCAAAACCAGATAAATCCATAATTTTATTCAAAGTCACTGTGCATTTTATTTTGGTTGTCTGTCAATGATGTCACATCCTATTTAGGGAAACCTGTTAGCCGCAGGATGAACTAGCTAGCTAACCACTTTGTTGTTTATTCGCTCTACTGTTTGTATTGGTTATTCATGATTATTTTAGTCATATTTTTGAACACAGATAACAGCACTAGTCTTCCCCTAGACTGGATTCACCAGAGAACCTTAGCTACAGTAGTTGTACTGGTTATCCAATGGTAAGTTAGCAGCTAGCACTATGTTAGCTAACAGTACTTGCGGCTATTTCAGTAGAATGAAATAAAGTAAATGTGATTACAATTGAATAAAACTTCAATATATTACCTCGTCAGTCAATATGATTCTTGCCTGTCGTTATATACAGTTTATGGTCAGATATTTTTTTTAATCTACAATAGTGGAAAGACAACAACTCCCATCAGGAAGCTACTATATTTTGCTATTATGTTGATAGAGAGACCCCTAGTGGTAGAAACTACATACTGTGCGTTTAAAATGAAGGTAGTCTCGTATTGCCAGACCATAAAACAAAGCTGCACCGTAATAAGCTGCCCACACGGTTGGAAAGGTGTTTCTCTTCAAAAACTCTAAGGCTAATGTCACATTGATAAAGGGAAAATGAAACGGTAGCATCACAGTGCAGCGCAACCTCTGCGTATCAGGAAGAAAAGCTCCTTTCTGCATCTAGGACTCCTTCTCTACCTCGTAGAAAACACCTTGAGGTGAGTTTTATTTCAGTCCGGTTAAAGTTGAACTTGCCTACCGATAGAACAACTTAACTGAGTTGTTAGCAGTCTGCAGGTGAACCTGTTAGCACCGTTAGCATAGTAGCTAGCTTACTGAGCTGGTGTAGCTAACAAACAAACCACCAAGTGGAGACTAATCAGTTTAAAACATGAGTGATGCGTATTATATTTTTTGAGGAATTGTTTCTATCCAATAATATATAGACTTGCCTAAATGTCTGGACATTTTTTTAATTTATGTTTGAGATCTAGATCTGCAACAATTAATCGATTATTCAAGTAGAATCATAATCTGTTTTATTGTCATTATACAGTGTATAATGAAATTGCACTTGACTTCTCTCCTTATATACAAATAATATAAATAAAG
>OMNN01033851.1:0-10397 GCA_900302755.1 Chromis chromis | reverse complement strand
GCTATTAAATTAATTGAGATCTGTTTTCAGTTTGAGAATTTTTTTATTTGCAAAAAAAGTCTAAATGTTTTGATTCCAGCTTCTTAAATTGGAATTTTTTCTAATTTCTTTATTCCTCTATGCTATATGTTCCAATAAAATCTAGCAAGACATTAAAAAGGACCATTTGAAGACATATCATTGGCTTTGGGAGACACTGATTAAAATTTCTCACCATTTTCTGACATTTGAGATAACAAATAAGATAACAAACAACTAATCAAGTAATTGAGAAAATATTGACAGACTAATCTACAATTAAAATAAACTTCAATTGCAGCACTATTGAGAACCTTTTGGCTCCAGTTTTTGGTCCTATGTTGAGGAAAATATTTTAGTAAGAATTAGATTTCCTAATGTGAACTCAGCAAATACTGTGATAATACTGGTCTTGGTCACTTAAGTTGCATGTTTGAACTGTAGGGGAGCAACAAATGATTATTTTCACTGTCAAATTATCTGTTGAATACTTTAGTTGTTTGCTTCAGAAAATGGCAGAAAATGGTGAAAAGCGTCCATCAGTGTTTCCTAAAGCCCAGGATGACGTCCTTAAATATCTTCTGTCCACAACCCAAAGATATTCAGTTTAGTGTCATAAATGAGCAAAGAAACCAGAAAGTATTCATATTTAAGAAGACGGAATAACTTAGCCAATAGCCATTTATTTAATAATTGACAACAAATCAATTTATTGTTGCAGCTCTGTTGAACAGTAAAATTGTGTTATTATTTATGTTATGTCTTCTTCGCCCATTTCATGCTGTGGGAAAACAGAAAAGGTAAGAAATGGCTTTTCTGGTGTTTTTTATTTTAAGAGGATTAACTACAAGGCCACAAAATGCTCTTCAGAAACTAAGTGATAACAAAATGTTTTGCTGAGGAAGTGCAGAGTCACATAGTTTTATTTTTCATCTGTGTTTCCAGGTTTTCACTCACTCTCATTTTATGTTTTGTAAAATACAAATGTCAAAGAAAAAGTGGCTTTCATCCTTTTTACCTGATAGCATCAACCTGCTTTTGTGTTTACATTTACTTGAAGTTTGCATCTATGCAGAAAGTGTGAAATGTGCATTTATAGTGACTCCTGGCCATTAGTATTGAATGCCACATTCATTCACACTGCGACATGCAATAATGATACAGGACAATGTTAGGTGAAGTAATCTGAAGTATTTAAAATACATTCGTCACTATATGAGAATTTAAACAGAATATGTTTTAAATTACATTTAAGGGCACTTATTCTGTAATCTGTAGAGAAGTACATTTTAAAAGTAGCCCTCCAACACAAACATGTTTGTACAGATAGTTGTGCAACAGTGTGTTCACCTTTTACTTATGAAAAAGTAGTGTTATGGTTAAAAGCAGGAGTGGTTCCTTTATGACAGTGAAGGTGAATAAGTCTGTTGGAAAATGAGCTCACCTGTCTTTAGAGTGTGTCATGAATAGGGGTGGGAATCACAGGGTACCTCACAATACTGATAATCACACGATACAACGATACTGCGATAATCAATATATTGCAAGACAATCACATAACGATACATCACGATATCTATAACTGAAAAATACAATGTTCGTGGTGTTGCCTGTGTACTTTACTTTTGCGAGGCAGTTCTTGCATAGGGCATAGTCTTTGTCCAGCTTGCTTGTTCCCTCAATGTTGCGGAAGCCGAAATGGGTCCACACTTTGGAAATGAACGTGGATCGGGGGTCTCTTATGGTAGTGTTGCTGTCCTCCATTATACCTGTACAAACACTTCTTCAGCCAATTCATTTCCACTCAAGTCTCCCTCATTCATGTGATAAACGCCACCGTGTGGAGTCATTAAGTAGTGACACTGGGGAAATGGCAGCTTGCAGGGGAATCTGGCAGGGTTTAGAGCAGGGGTCTCAAACTGCGGTCCTCGAGGGCCACAATCCAGCATGTTTTAGATGTTTCCCTCTTCCAACACACCTGATTCAAATGATCAGGATCGTTTTCAGGCTTCTGCAGAGCTTGATGATGAGCTGATCATTTGAATCAAGTGTGTTGGAAGACGGAAACATCTAAAACATGCTGGATTGTGGCCCTCGAGGACCGCAGTTTGAGACCCCTGGGTTAACCGGTTCATGTTTGTTCCCTCACATCGTGTTTCCACCGACCGGTTCTAGTTCTAGTTCGGAGCTAGTTCCTAACTAAGAACCGGTTCTTTGTGTTTCCACCGCCGAAGAACCGGCTCCTGGTTCTACAAACTAAAACCAACTCCTTGATGGTCCAGAGCAAAGAACCGAGTGCCGGCGGTGGCAACGCGGACCTTCTGGTGACGTAACAGCTCCAACGTGGCTCCTCCAGTGGAAACGCAAACCGGTTCTTAGGAAGAACGGAGTTTGAACCAACAAAGCTCCGAACTAGAACTAGACCCAGGTCGATGGAAACACGGTGTCAGAGTATTTTTACTGGTTCTTCAGTTTTACGTGTCATTTTAGCCTCGGATAAATCGGTGTTCCTGTTTCTCCCGCCGCTCTCCGTCGTCGCTTTCAGCCCGACCCATCCTCAGCTTTCCCAGGGTTCCTACAGGCTCTTAAAAAGTCTTAAAAGCATTGAATTTATGAAATTGGAAATAATACCTTAAAAAGTCTTGAAAAAGTCTTGAATTTTGATATCTGGGTCTTAAATTTTCTCCTTGCCACGTTACTTGAAAGTTTTATTTGTCAACCACGGTTATTAGAAGCAACGTGAGTGAAAAATGAAGATAAAAGATGAAGCTCTAGCACCACAACTGAAGAGGACAGGTCACTAATATATTCTTTGACCACGACACAAACGCAGGTCAAAACCTTGTTTTATTACCTAGCTAGGCTAAACATTTCATGTAGGGCAGGGGTGTCAAACTGCGGTCCTCGAGGGCCACAATCCAGCATGTTCTAGATGTCTCCCTCTTCCAACACCTGATTCAAATGATCTGGATCGTTATCAGGCTTCTGCAGAACTTGATGATGAGCTGATCATTTGAATCAGGTGTTGGAAGAGGGAAACATCTAAAACATGCTGGATTGTGGCCCTCGAGGACCGCAGTTTGAGACCCCTGGTTTAGAGCGTCTTATTAGAGCGCCTTATTATATTAATTAAAGTAGCGATATTTGGCGCCAGCATATCAATACTCATATTGCACGAGGAGGGACGACGATATATCGCTGTTTCGATATTTTGTCCCACCCCTAGTCATGAAGGAGGTGGGATGGATTGTCCATGATGGAGAGCATTTTTTTCAGTGACCTCATGCACATCACTGACTCAAACTTCTCCAGGTTGTTTGCAATGATAGTCCCAGCAAATGAGTTTATTGATCCTGCTGGCTTCTCCGGCACTGATGCTGCTCCTCCAGCAGACCACACCACAGTAGATGGCATTTAACTCTACAGAGTAGCAGCAGATTTTCATCAACCTGCTGCATACATTTAAGAGCTCTGAGCTTCCTCAGAAAATAGAGTCAGCTCATCCCCCTTTTATACGTCGCATCGGTGTTGGTCCTTCAGTTCAGTCTTTTGTTCAAGTGGACACCCAAAGACTTGTAGTGTTCAACGACTAAAACCTTCTCATGATGGTTATGAGCTTGGTCACAGTTCTCCTCCTCCTAAAATCAACCACAGTCTCTTTGGTCTTTGCTAATAGGTGCGTTTCTTAATTTGGTATTTTTAATGTTGTCATTGTTAAATATAGCTGCAACTGCAGTGGAGCAAAAATGACAAGGCAGCAAGTTAGAATAAAATGTGGTGTGGTTGCAGTATGTTTGACCTGTGAGGAGAATGCACTGTTATGATTCATAGTGCATTCTACAGTGGTAGTTGTACAGAAAACAGAAAAGTCAACCGATAGAGACTGGCTGGGTGAACACACATCTGATGCAGGTAGCTCTACGGAGTTTGTCTTTAGTATGTTATTTTGTGCTAAGTTTTGTATTTAACTGCTTACAGTATAATATCATTTGTTTTGCTGCTCGAGCTGCCAGTCCACACAGTTTTTGTGGAGGCACATACAGAGGTCAGTCTAATGAGGAAGCTGGGCTGAGTTGCCAGGTGTTCACTGACTATTCATTACATTCAAAGCAACCTACAGTATGTATATTCAAACTGGAGCTGCCGCAATTAATAGGCATAATAGACGACGTAGACGTAGAAAGAATGCATCGACATCAGTGTTTTGGTGGCAGCAGCAAAGTGTGACTCAGTTCAGTGTAAAGGCTTCCAAAGACTAAAGGCTTTGAAAGTATGGGAGTACTGTGGTTTGTACACTGTGCAGAGTTTTTACAACACACTACAGCAGCACAGCGCAATACACAAACACTTGAAGAGAAAACACACAGGAGCTACTGAGAGCAAAAGCACTTAACATCGGTTTGGTTCTCTCCTGCTCTCTGTGCTCACATGTACTGTATTTTAATACAAAGTCTCACTTAGATATTTTCTTTGTTTAGAGAGATGTTAACCAGCAGTCACTTCCAAGCTGCTTCTCTGCACCGCTAAAATCTACATTATAGCATCACAATGTCATCCAACAAAACTCACCATACACATTTGATGGCTGTGCTGTGATTATGGCTGTATTTTTGTAGAATTCAAAGCTGCTACCAAAGTCACGGAACAATTAACACAGTAAAGAGAAAAGGAGTACCTTTAGCATATTTATGTAGATCCAATTCTTCACTGTAATATGTAAATCTTTGTTTACATTTCATACTGTGCTGCATTATACAATGACATACTGTTTGTCTAAATATAAATTACCTTAAATGAAATGGTCATTTTGGTTTTATGGAGGAAAATTAATTGTTAAGATTAATCCACAAATCTGTACAAATAGTTCATGGATAAAGTACTAGAAAAATAATCCTTAGTGGCAGCCCTAATTTAAGCCACACAGGAGTAGGGGCTCGATATTATCCAAAATTAGCAGTGCATCCAAACAAAGAACTAAAAGCATGTTAAGTACAAGTCCTTGGGGATGTGCTTTCAGTGAAAATCCAATCATGTATTTCAGGTTTCCATTTTGCGAAGAAAATAAAAACTTTTTAAAGACCTGAATGTAAAGTATTACAGCTACATTGCAGTGCCACCAAACTGTGCTGCATGGTTAGATACGGTGGTTTGGAGACACAGTAGAGGGATGTGCTGCTTTTGGTTGGGAAGGTGATGCTGGCTGCAGGAAATAGTATGTAATAACCTAAGTTATTTTACTGTTTCACTGTGCAAGAGGCAGATTGTGTTTTACACATGTCTCGATTTGGTGTGAGGCTTCCCCCGGGGCGGCTGTCAGAGAGTTGGTTTGTGCTGGTAACACTTGGTTGTACATTTTATAGTTTGTATGCACAAATGTATTAGTTGTGGTGCTGAATCTGTATTTATTCCAAGCATTCTTCAGGAGGTTTTGTGGGAGCATGGAGTAATTTGTGTGCTAATACACTGAAGCTGACTTACCATCAAGGATGAGAATACGCTGCGAGGTGTAAACATTTTCTGTTGTGATTAAACTCTAGGAGCCCGAGGCTATTTTCTGGGTAATTTCACTACCTCTACTTTTAGCTCTTATCCTGGTCAGTATAAGGATAGCCATATATGCATGTTTTTTTCAGAGCGTTGATATTTCATCCTTTGGAAATTGAAAAAAAATTACATTGAAATATATATACATATTTGTCACAAAATATTTCATGTTATTGTTATGTTTTGAGATATATCTCACCATAAAATTCTGGCAGTAGAGATATGTTTCCTAAATATGTAGTGGAGAGTGTTTGGAATCTGGCAATGTCACAACCATGATGGACCGTGATACTCTGATTCAGACACTGGGAAAAATATATGCTTAGTAACTGATGGATATGAATATCACCATTTTTTTCACTGAAGTGTTTATACACAGTAGCCTACATGCCGAGGTGGCAAACCACGAAAATGTTTGCATCGATATGTGAATATCTAACAGGCTTAAGCAATGACAAGCTAATGAGTAATTCAAATGGGTTTAATGGGTGTGGAGTGTAAAACTGATGTAAACTCAAGATTTTTTTTTTCTCGCTTACACTTTCTTGCACAGATAAGCAGCTTGCATTGTAAGAAATGTCAAGTAGTGTTGTTTCATTTGATAAGTGCTACACCTCACTGCAAAAAATACTTTCAACTGAGAAAAAGAGATGTGAATTTGTATGCAAAGTGCATCCGTCGGGCGCTAAGGGTTAGATAAAATGTGCGTGTTTAGAAGTAATTTCCATTGGATTTTTATTTAATGTAACTCGTAAAATGAGACAACAAAACGCATCACAACCCTTTTTGAAATATTGTCACATTTAATGTATGAATAGATTTTTATTGAGTGAGTGCCTCAGTGATCTGATAGAGTTTCTATTTTATCGTCAGTGTGGGTAGATGACCTGAGAATTTCACAAAGGCATCCAAAAGTTGTGCAAAAAGTGCCCAATATGTATGTGCAGATGGAAAGACCAGCAGTGGTGCATATATGAAGCTGGCTGAAAAGGTTGAGCTAATTAAAATTACAGCTGTGTGTGTTGTCGCTCTTCCAGCTACTGATATCAACCTGGCAGTTTAACTGAACTTTACTGTGATTAATCAGCCAACCAGTATTTTAACCTTGTGATTTAATCCATTTATCTGAAGGGGTTTTCAAACCTGTTGTTTGCCTCATTTGATCTTGACAGGTTCAGGTTGAAATCATCCATACTTTTATCATTTCATACATACATAATAGTGCAACAATAACTTTATATTTTTCTCACATATTGTCAGTATAATTTATATTCCTGGGTCAGCAGCGTGAACTACAACAAACAGGAGTTTCCATTAGAGGTCCTACCAACCAACCGCTGAAAAAAAAGTAAGAAATTACTTTTATATGCTACTAAATTGATTTCCTAGTTACCTTCTAGTAACAGAAGTAATTACTGGCTTGATTAGGTTCAGAGGCAGTGTTTTTTTTTAATGAATAAATCTCTCCATTTATGAACTACACCAAAGTCACAGGGCTGGATTGCAGATGTAAGGGGCTCACAGCATCATCTGTGGTAGGAAATCAAAACCCTTCTTTAACGTTTAGTGAAAAATTCTGTTTAGGGATAAATATTAATTAGCATAGTGTGTCATTGTAGGTTTTTTCTGTGTTAGTAGCAATTCTTCACTACCTTAAACAAACTGTAAATTATTTTAAGATGGTTGAAAATGTAATCAGGTATGGTGATATAAAAAAAGGCAATAACCCCAAGCATACAGCCAAAGCTACACAGACATGGTTCCAAGACAACAAGGTGAACGTTCTGAAGTGGCTGTGTTGGAGCCCACACCTCAATCCATTTAAGAATTTGTGGCTGGAATTGAAAAAGGCTGTTCACTCACAATCCCCTCATTCTGACAGAGCCTGAGCAGTTTTGCAAAGAAGAATGGGGTAAAATTGCAGAATCCAGATGTGCAAGGCTGATTGAGACCCATTTATACAGGCTCATTGCTGTAATTGTGGCCAAAGGTGCATCTACTAAATACTGATTTGAAGGGGGTGAGTACTTATGCAGTCAGTTATTTTACATTTTATATTTTTAATTAACTGACATTACTTTGTAGAAAATCTGTTTACACTTTGACATGAGTCTGTTTTTCTGAATTCTTCTCAAAAAAGCCAAATTGACGAGGATTCTACGTTGAAAAGCAATAAAATGGAAAAATTTCAACTGGGGTGAATACTTTTTGAAAGGGTCTCTACTTAACACCTGCACTATTTTCCATTGAGTTTCCATCAAGTATGTTTATTACTTTGTTATATAACAATAGTAACAGCAAATCTGTTAAATGGAAAGCAGGCAACAAATGAAGCGGGATATGCGGTGTTGTATCCATATGAGCAGATAATGAAACGGCAGCAGATGGTGGAGACGCTGTGCTTGACTTTAATTTCGTGTTTTGCTTCATGTGTTTTACAACTAAATCGCATTACTTTTTGTTATTTGTGTTGAGCCACTAAGGTGTGTAAAATATGTCTTCATTGCTTAGGATGCTGTAGGTACACATGGCATTTCATTAACTTGCTTAAATGGAGTGGAAGCCACACCCCACCCAGCTCAAAGCAGCGCAGGGCTGGAGGAGGTTTGGAGTGCATCCACTAGTAAACAGATTTTGATAGCCTCATATAATTCACAGCACAGCTCCACGTACATTCAACCTGCTAACAATAGAGTAAAAGAAAACAGTTGTCGAGGTGTTAGGGGCCATGAAGACCGGAACAGACACACACCAGCAGCACTGCTAATGTCAGTTTACTGCCTTGAAACTAGAAGGTAATTTTCTCAGTACAATATGAAGAATTTTAGAAGTCAGTGAAACTATTAGGTGATTAATTTATATTAAATTGTATTTCATTTATTTTATAAATGATAGTATTTTACTTTTTAATATTTTTTTCACATCTTCATAGGAGTACATTTTTATAGAGTGGAAACTGTTGGTCGTTCTGCTCTAATTTATACTCTACATAGCTTCAGTGTATCATTTTCCCATTTACTCCTGATTAGTGCACTCATGGGCCGTGTTGTACTGTCTGTTTCTGTGGGTCCGAGTTACACGTTTTTTGGCATTTGCCGGAGTTTGTGAGAGGCGCGTGCAACCCAAAACTTGTGTCAAGGCAGTAGTGCAAATGCTCGGCACTATTGTGTGTGGTAGAATGAATGTTAAAGACAGGTTAAAAACAACTATGCATCCCTGGTGTCTGCCTTTCCTCAGCCTCTATTTGTCTGAGTAATCGGATGCAGACTGTAGGTACAAGTCTCTAATTTCTGCCACGCATTTCACATTGCTTTCCTCTCTCCTTCCACAATCAAAGGCCTTCTCAGTTTTTTTTCCAGCCATTTTAGTACACCACGACTACATTTTATTCTACTAACATAAGTTTTCCCCTAATATTTTGTGACAGCACCAGCACTGCATCCTGGTCTTAGTGCAGCCTGAAGTAATTATGATACGTTTAAAGAAATACAAACCATCCAGTATAGAGGAATGACAATGAGGTGCAGCCGGCCATTTTCCAGCGCTGACACAGTGCTGTTGAGATAAGGCTGGCTATGCGACTACTCTACTAAACCATATCATAAAGTGAGGAAAATGGATCATATGTGAGTGGACGAGATGTCCCCTGCTACACTGATACAAATGCACCTGAATGAACTTGATAAGTCTGAAGAAGGGCTGAACTAATGTACTCTCTTGTCATTCTCCACAGTGTGGTATGTAGCTCAGCAAAAGCAGCTGTGACTTCCAACACAAGGGCTTTGCATCTTATTAGCCGCCAAAAAACACAAGGCTGTCTTAGTGGATAATTAAGAAAGGGGATTCTCACAGCCACTTGGCCTGTTAATGATTTTTAAATGCCCGTGCTGGCTTGCTCTTCGTCGTCCCATTTCCTGTCCTTAAAAAGTTTGCTCCGGTTGAAAACTTTGATGAAAAAAAATGCTAAACTCATCTGCAGTCAGCTCTAATTCATACTTGGCTAACTATCTGTTTCCACTGACTCTCTTTTCTGTCTGCCAGCCACCACATCACCTCACTCCCACACAGCTCCTATGAAGCAGCAATTAGCAGCACCTCTGCCTGTAATTGGCTCAAAGAGCTCTGCTGGCCTACATTCCTGTCGACAAAACCCCTCTGTCACACACACACACACACACACACACACACACACACACACATACACACACACAAATCATTCCCGAGGATTAGAGTGATTGAGAAAAAGGATTTCCGAATATGTAATGTTGCCGTCTTATCTTTAATGATGACTCCTCCTAATTATTGATAACCCCCTCCATTGTGACTAATGAGCTGGAGAGTTAATGAAAATATTGCAAGTACATGCTTTTCATTGGACATGTTCCAACATTGTGCACATGTACTACTTATAAAGCCATCAAAGTCCAGGTACAGATATGCCACAAGTAAATGGTTCTATATCACTGTTAAAATACACTAATCCTTTTGTAATGTGACAGCGTGATGGCAAAGGCTTTGTTAGATTTAGCCACATAAATATAATAATAATAATAATAATAATAATCTATAATCTAATCTTTATTGATCCCCTTGGGGAAATTCCTTCTCTGCATTTGACCAATCCTATTCAAAGTTAACCTTAACTATATATACTAGGAGCAGTGGGCAGCCGCGGTGCAGCGCCCGGGGAGCAGTCAGGGGTTAAGGGCCTTGCTCAAGGGCCCACAGTGGTGGTGACTGGGACAAGCGGTCGCTCTCACTTTCCCACCTCAACCTCTTGCCGGTCCGGGGGCTCGAACCGGCAACCCACCGGTTACAAGTTAACTTCACAAACC
>OMNN01033842.1:6557-24010 GCA_900302755.1 Chromis chromis | reverse complement strand
AACTATGAAAGTTTCATGGGGGGCTACACGGTGGTTCAGTGGTTAGCACTGTCACCTCACAGCTAGAAGATCCCCGGTTCACGTCCTCGTTAGGACGCCTGGGATCTTTCTGTGTGGAGTTTGCATGTTCTCCCTGTGCAGTGTGGGTTTTCACCAGGTTCTCCAGCTTCCTCCCACAGTCCAAAAACATGCTGAGGTTAATCGATGATTCTAAATTGTCCGTAGGTGTGAATTAGAGTGTGCTTGGTTGTCTGTCTCTATGTGTAGCCCTGCGATAGACTTGCGACCTGTCCAGAGGATTAAGCGGTGTACAGATAATTTACAGATAATGGATGGATGGATGTTTGGTTGTCTTTCATCACTAGTAACAGGCCCTTCTGACCCTTTAAAACCTTGCTCTGTACCTGGCAGCCTGCTCAGCAATCCGCCCATAAACGATTAAGTTCTATTCACTGAATATTTGTTGTGAATATTCTCATTTTTGCAACTAAATGCAGAACAAAGTAAAGTAGCAACAGTTGAAAGGTTTTATTGCAGTAATTCTTTTGGGAACGATGAGTGGAGCATGGGGAGAGAATCAAGAGGGGGACATTGTGGATGGTGTGTTTGTCAGGAGAGTGGAAAACCTGAGCAGACAGGAGTGGGAATGTTGAGGTGAGTGGATGTCTGATGAAGCAGAGTCACAGGGCGTTTTACAGAACGTTGAAGTCATTGAAATTGATTAATATTTTAGAAAGTAACACTCAAACATTAAATGACAATGAAACCCTAAAAAGAGCAGTAGAAATCAAACCAATAGAAAAAGGATCAAATGTTAATCAAAGGTTTTTAAAGGCTCTTTGACTGAGCTGTTCTGACAGTCACTGGGAGCCTGGTTCAGAGTGTTGAGGCTAAAACAATAAAAGCACGGTTTGTTTTAAGCCTGGACCCAATGACTTTTACCAGTAATTGATTCTCTGATCTGAGTGGTTGAGGTGCAGAACGAGGGGTTAAAGGTTCTGAGATGTAGAATGGAGCCAGACAAGCAATCAAGAGAATCTAAAAGTAAGTAGCAAATGGGGAGCCGGTTTAATTCGGCCAGGGCTGGGGTTGTGTTCCCTGTGAGTGGTTCTTGCTGCATAGTTTTGAATCAACTGTAACCGGCAATTGCTCATCTGTGTCCACTTAATCGGTATTCTGTGACAATGACCCCACTACCTGAATGTGTTCTCTCCGGGTCTTAAGTCTGCTACCAAGTTTCCATTACTGTAAAACACAAAGACAACTCAATAAGTCTCTTGTTTACTGAGGTGTGTTGATTAGGCTGAAGTGTTAATGTAAGACCCCAATCCGAGTTCAATTTCCTGATCGTTCCATGCCTCCGTTATCTCATTCTCTCACTTCACTGGTAGAAGAGGGTGTGGAAGGGGAAGACTTAATGAAGGCTGCGGAAGAGAACGCTCTTAATTACAAACAAGCTTGTCTGATTAAGTTTGTTGTTAATATGAAGTGGAAGGGAGGCGGTATGGAAGGAAGGGATGGGTTCAAGTGACAAAATGAATCTTCTTCCTCTTGTGTGTAATTCTTTTGATTGATCCTATTAGATTAGTTAGAAATCAACTAAGCTCTGTTGTACCAAGCGTTCCCCCGAAACAAATACAGCGGCTGTATTGCAATAAGAAATAAAGGAGAGGTGAGTTATTTCTTTTATCACCGTCTCAGTTCATCAGATCTATCCCTGCTTACTCATTCAATTTGATGCAATTTTACAGTCGTTGTTAGAGCCATTTGTATCTATAAGTATGTTAAGGTCATTCCCCGATTGGCACAGTAGGTGGCGTATTGGACAGCAGCATATGGAAATGCACAAGTAGAAGAAGAGGCAATTACACCTCAGGTGTGCTGCTTACCGGGAGAAGCACACAGTTTTTGACGGCCGTTTAGAGGCTAATCCTTAAGCCTTTTTTGTTGGTTTTCATGCAAGTTATGATGTAAGTGTGTGTATAGCAAAGGTCGTAGTGGTACACGGTGGTAAATAAATACATCTTTTTGTCTTTTTTCTTTTTGTCCCCTTCTCTGCATTTATTCTCATTCTTTAACACCATGAAAGGGTGTCGACTTCAAATGAGATTGATGCATGTTTTGTCTTGCAGCTAAATATTTTGATATTTAGTGCATTCGTGTGACTCCCTGGAAACTAAGCTGGTATTCTTTATTGAGTCTTCCTATCATGAGCCAGAGAGGGCAGTGCTACACCTCAGTGAACTAGTCCTAGTCCTACTAGTCCTACAAAGGATAGTCAGGACGAAACAAGACGAACAGGGCAGGGTATAGACAGGCAGTGTTATTATGAGAGTGTTAGAATGTTAGATGTTGTGTTATTCCCAACACAAGATCTGAAAGAAACAACAGCAAAAAAAGAAACAAACAACAAAAACACACACACAAAGCAAAGAGTCGAAACTAAATAAGTAAGAATAAAACAAGTTGGACATCAGAATGGTAGAAGTCTTGATAGTAAAGAATAGAACAAGCCATTAGAGGACACAAGTGAGAGAGGAATGCATAAATAAATACATCTTAAGCACAAGTCCGCAGATGTTTGATTTACTACATGGAGCCGCCGCATGACGACGTGTCAGTTACGTATCTCGGTGCCTAACCCTCACTGTGGCTTATAGGTTCTTGTTTTGTCGAAATCAAGTCACAACAGTCGTAAACCAAACTTTACTTACACTTGTAAAGACCATCATGGTAGTCCTGCATTTCCAGTGACTCCTACAACTCTTTATCTTCTATGATGGAATCAATAAAAACCCATGAGAAATCATTGACTTGAACAAGCCTGCACTTGGAGCCATTCCAAAGCTCTAGAGATCCCAAAATCATCTGTACAAACAGTTGTTTTTGTAAGTATGAAGTGCATGGTACAGTTGTGTCACTGCCAAATGCAAACCATCACCTGCTTGTGAGAGACGGTTGGTCAGGATGGACAAGAGTCAACCAAGAACCATTAAAAAAGCAGGTCTGCAATGAATTACAAGCTGCTGGAACACAGCTGTCAGTGTCCACAGTCGACATGTGCAGAGAGGCTGCCATGCAAGGAGGACACAAAGTAAACTGAATAATGAAGGAGGAGGATTACCTCCACATTCTTCAGGAAAATCTAAAGTCATCAGTCAGAAGGTTGGGTCTCAACAAAACAATGACACGCACACCTCAAGTGGTAAAGGAACGGTTTAATCAGGCTGGAATTAAAGTTATAGACTGGTCTCCTAAACATCCTGACTTAAACCCCATTAAGAACCCGTTGACTGTGATGAAGAAACAAGTCTTCAAAGCCAACACGTTTAGTTAAACTGCACCAATTCTGTCAAGAAGAGGTCAAACGTACAACTAGAAAGAAGCTTATTGACGGCTACCAAAAGGGCCTAGTTGAGGTGAAAATGGACAGAATAGAATAGAATAGAAATACTTTATTAATCCCCGAGGGGAAATTCGGTTGTTACAGTATAAGAGTAAAGTTACCACCACCAAAGTGACATTTAAACAATCTAAGCACTATTATACATGCTGTATATATGCTGTATGTTTTTGACCCAGCAGACTGTGATATACATTTTCAGAAAACCTGCAAATAACCTATAGATACCTGTCTGTAAATATCCATAAAACCTATAGATAATAAATCTGTGACGGAACTAAAATGCGTGATTCTTTTTGTGAGAAAGAGGCATGTGTTTCAGTGGTCGTTGGAAACTCAAGGCTGCCATGATGTACGTGGTCTTGATTGAATGCCAGCAATGTAACAGGTGAGATCATTCCCACCTCACCTCAGAGAATCCCCACTCTTTGGGAGTAACCGGCTAAAGTCTGCTTTTTGATTGGTTAATGGTTAATGTGTGTTTTTTTTTTACACAACAACCAACAAGAAATTGAAAACTTGTTATTACCAATCCATAATGTTTCCAGGCCTGAGTAAACACCACACAACAAGCCAAGTCCAGGGCCACACTCACTACCACCACCACCACCACCACTCTCCATCCCTCATCCAGGACAGGTGTCCTCTGGGATGGACAGCTGGTTTAATGGATCCCCCTGTCAGTCTGGAGCTTTGTCAACTTCCCAGCAACCCCGGTCCCATGAGCTCCATTGCATCAATCATGTGCACAGTTCGACAGCCCCGCCATTATTTCTCATTTCCTACCAACAGGGGGCAGAATTAGCCACGCAGTGTGTCATCTGGGACAGAAATGTATACACACAGACATTGAACATAGTATGTACATGCACAGAGCACACACACCTTGCACAGGCACACACACACACATCAGGACAATCTATTTCAGTGACCACTTTGCCACGTAAACACACTGCTCACCAGTTGGCTATTTGTCTCTATTACAGGTGAGGTAGGCTGATGAATTGTTGTCCAGAGTAGTTTGTCCTTCCACTGCTTCTCATCCCAAAACCATCCAGAAGAGGGTGCATAGGGTCAACCATGTGGTGTGTGTGTGTGTGTATGTGTGTGTGTGTGTGTGTGTGTTTTAAAAAAAAGTATAGCCTAGAATGCAGAGAAAAATAAGTTTCTTTCACAGTGAGGTGCATGGATATTTGAAGGTTAGGGAATGGATAATAGAACACAACATCGGTGTATGAGCAATCAAAGAAGCCTCATACGGACTAAAGAAGACGTGTGTGGACCTTATGGGCTTTGTGTTGGAGCGTACTGTATACTGTAATCATTACTGTAATCAGTCATCATTACCACATTGAGGCTGTAGCAGTGTTTTGCTGACCCACTGAGCTGCATGATTAGAATCTAATGTCTGTGTGGGATTGAGTAAAGACACAGATATTGGTATGCATATGTGGGTTCGAACCTTCTCACAGTGTTTTTAATGGGTTTTTAATCTTGAGAAGCACAGTGTGTGTATACAAATATGTATACACACACACCAATCAGCCACAAAATTTAAAACCACCTGCCTAATATTGTGTAGATCCCCCTTGTGTCACCAAAACAGCATGGACATAAGACGTCTGTGGGTGCAATGTCAAAAAGACGTTGGCAGTGGATCCCTTGGGTCCTGTAGGTTACAGCGTGGGTCGTGGATAGATTGTTTTTGTTCCACTGCATCCAGCGGATTGGGATCTGGGAAGTTTGGAGGTTGGGTAAACAACTTGGGCTCTTGGTCATGTTCCTTGAGCTGTTTGTGAGTAGTTTTTGCAGTGGTATGGCCCTTTAAGACAGATTACGACAACACACAATGCACTCTCAAACCCATTATTTCCATCGGTGTGCACTGTGCGATGACGTTTTGGTGCTACATCGAGCAAAGTGTAGCAAGATTCAGTTTGTGTAGCAAATCAGGTAACTTTTGATTGCCGTAAGCTTTAAAAAATATGGGGCCACAAAAGCTAAGGTGGGTCTGAATTCCCTGAATTATATGTACGGTTGTAATGTGACAGTTTTCCAGGTGTGTTTTAACCACTTTATATATAGGCAATGGTTTTAACGGGAAGGTTTGGTGTAAAATGTATAAACAGAACCTCGGTTTATGTGTTTGCCCCTCAATAGGTGCACAGACCTATTAAAGTTTCAGAGAGGTATCATTTTCATACAAAATATTCTATTATCATTGTATTGTATTGTATGAAAGGTCCATTATCCTGCTGGAGGACTCTGCTGGCATTTGGGAGGGGGTGTGCTTAGTCTGGAATAATGTTTAGGTGGGCGTTAAGTGTCAAAGTACCATCGACATGAATGTCAGGACTTAAGGTTTCCCAGCAGAACAATTCATTGTAACACCATGATCAATGTAATCCACTTCACCTCTCAGTGGTTTTAAGATCACGGCCGATTGGTGTGTATACATACATTTGTGTGTACCCTTAAATGAAATGTTTTTGTGTGTTTGTGGCCTCCCTCACGCTGTATTTGTTTAACATGATAATCACAGAGCACACAGATGCTCATTCGCATCTCAGTGTCTGCAAACCGTGACTCGACAGCAACCAATAATTACACCCTTTCCGGCGAATCCTAATGTAGCACCATGTGGTGAAAAACCTCCATTTACGCCGCTTTCCGAGGACGCTCTAACTCTGCACACAAACAAAAGTGAGAGGGTAAAAATGACACGCGATGATTCTCGGTGAATGATTTTGATGCTGTTTCCCAGACCGACGTTTGCTTTTTCTTACAGATTGTCAAAAACGGTGTAATCCATCGGTCATTATGTGCTCCTTAGAGGGATTTTAGTGCAAAATTATACAAGCTGCATGATCTTTATCTGTAATAACTGTAATATATGAGGCAGAAAAAGCAGCGATTGTAGAATGAGTAAATAAAGATACTACACTGGAATGCAGAATATAAACGGAATATATCTGCAGCACTGGGAGCTGGTTCGTATTTGCTCATTCATTAGTACACTGACGCAGCAGATACCGAGGCTGCTGGCTGCTTTTCACTTTACCCCCTCGCTTCTTTTTTTTTCTCACTGCTGCTTCAAATCCCCTTCACTTACTTTGGAGATTTCTCTCTTTCTTTGTGTGCGTGTGTGTATGTGTGTATGTGTGTGTGTGTGTGTGTGTGTGTGTGTGTGTGTGTGTGTGTGTGTGTGAGGCATTTCAAAGCCCAGGAGGAGGGGAGGCAGGCACAGAGAGGCAGTGGCGGTTACGCAACGCTGGTTATTTATAAACCCTCCTCCCTCTTTCCCCTTGTTTCCTTCCTTTCCTAGTTCGCGTCCCTTCCTCCCCATCTCTTCTTCCTCGCCTCTCCCGCTCTTGATAACACGCAGCGCCGGCCCGATGTCCAAACATTAGCTGTGCCAAAAGCTCCCTGCCCACCAACTATGACAATGCAGCCGTTTTTCCCCTCATTGGGCACCTTGACAACTGTGACAGGTGGTTGTTACTCGAGAGGGGCGACGGCAAACAGTTAGCATTAACACACAGAGCCACAGCTGCAGCGCAAATTGTTACCCTGTCGCAAATTATGGCCAGAAAAGCGGGGTATTCACATGGGGAATGGCTTGTCAACATTTTTAGTGCAGCCGTGCATAAAGAAAAGAAAAAAGTGTATTCATGTGTAGCTATGTCCACATATGATCCCTCTTTGGAAATAGTAAAACATGCAAGAACGTTTTCATGTTTTCATGTTCCCTCTGTGCTGCACAGAAGTGCTCCTGGAGAAGAAAAAAAACAGTAGCTTGAACTCACATCACACGTAAGACAAATCACAAATTCACATCTGTGCTTCTCAGCATGTTACCTGATGTCGGCATATTTCATGATCAAAAAACCTGTGAATTGAATTTTAAAGCGCTGCAAAGAGAAGTCTGGCCCAGAGGTAGTTCGTGAGTGACACTTCTTCATTTTCTTTTCTAATTTTTATTTTTTTTACACCCACTCCAATATCAACACACCTGGAGTTACATTAGAGTAGGAAGTAGATGATACTAAATAAGGGTTGTTTTACATATCCTTCAAGATAATCCATTCCCTCATCCAGCATCTGCTGTCCCTACATAATGACATTTCTGAATATTGATATATTAGTCACACATGGTCAGATCTGTTTGGTTCTTGCATGTCTGTTCACTAGGAATTGCCCATTCATTAAGCCCCAAGTGACTTCTGTTGCTACACCTGTATACAGCTTCCCATTCTCAGTTGGCAAATACGCAGTTTGCGGTGATAACTGTGGCAAATTTTCCAAATGTATCTGCAATTCAGCAGGCTCATTTCTAGATGGGGACCCTTCATTTTGTCAAATCGTTACTGGTCTCATTCGACACACTTACCGCCACGGACAGCCACAATGCTGTGTTGGTAAATGGGGGGTTGAGTTTAGCCAAAATACAAAATATTCATGTTTACTTGTTTGTACTGAATGAAATGTAAGACTTTTCCTCTGAGCTGATACGCATTTGCTGACCTTGAATTAGTCAGTTCAGCTGTTTCTCCACTTGTGAAACCAGCTAAACAATAAGAAGACACGCTAACCCTGCATGTAGGCTACCTGACATGTAGCTAATAAAGTTTGTCTTCAGTGTTTGACAAATATTCACAAAACTATTGATGGCTAATGAGCCCATTAGCTCATTAGACAAGCTACTTTGGAAAACTCTGGTGGCAGCAGACGTAATATCTCGTAGCTATCTAACTGAGCTAACATTAGCTTTATGATTTTGTTGAAAAACACTGTCTCTGGTGGACTTTTTAATATTCAAAACTGACTTACTATATTTAAACAAGAATCCTTTAAAAGGGGTATTTCTTATCAAGTGTTAGATACATGATTTTGTGCTTACACCAAGCTTAACCTGTAGGTTCAACATTTTAGGTATTTAAGTCAAAATTATCAGCTAATTATCCATGTAGGAGGAAATTCATTCTAACCACTACCCTGCTTGGTTTACAGACAAGCAATACAGTGGATATTGTTTGTATTTTCAAGCAGTAGCCTATGCATCACAAATCTAATAAAGTAGAACTGCACTGCTAATGTTAGCTTGTGCTGTGATGTAGTAAGCTAGCCTGGACTTCCAGAGTCTACACTAAATGTTAAGTTTTAGATAACCTGCAACCCCACAAACTTATGTAGTACAAAATGCATGGATGCTTTGTGAAGGTAGTACGCTAGTTAACGGGGCACACTAACCTTTAAAGCTTACAATAGGGCAGACAACACCATTTAGCATTACCAGCAGGGGTTTAGCAAACTGTCATTAAAACTGAGAAACATCCTATTCATTTTCTAATTGATCATATCACTCATAGTTTGAGTCTTTCTACATCTTGGATTGGTATAAATGTCTCGATGGTAAATAATTAGTACAAAAGATTAAGAACTGCAATTAAAAAAACATCTTGGGAAATGGTGTAGCTAAAGTAGCTTAAACGTTCTTATACACACACGCTTGAATATTTATCAAATGGTAAATGATGATTACATAGCGCTTTTCTAACTACGACTCCCAACGTGCATTTCTGCAACAAACATCCAACCACCAGGCAAAATCCTTTGTTGTTGCCAGTGATGGTGGGTGGAAGCAAAAGATGAAACTGTTAAAAAATTCACTTATATTCAGGTTCAGCTGCAGGTGAATCGCGCACTAAGTCACCCCGTTTTGTTCTCTAATTGTGCCTCTTGAAATGCAGGTGCTGCAATATTTAGACCCATCTGTCATGCCAAAATGACACAGAAAACATGAACCAAAGCTGCAGAATTCTGTGCAAACTGCAGCTGATAAATCTGCAATACTGCTCGCATGAGTACCTGAAGGCCTCGATAAGACGTTCCACCTTCTGGGCTTCTCCCTGGACGCGAATGTGGGCCTGGAACTTCCTCAGTGCTTCGTCCAGCTCCATGCCTGAGAAGTCCATCTCATCCACCACACAGCTGTGGAGCACAGAGAGGGAGGGATGAGATAAGGAAAGAGCAGTAGAGAGGAAGACACAAGGCGGAGGAAAATGTAATAAAATTCACAGCGAAATTCATAGCAGTATGTCAATATGACGGCGGCGGTTGCCCCTTCACCGGTGGGCTGGATGAACCCGAGATAAAAGAAGCAGAAGGCTCCCTCATCTGCTTCCCAGTCACAGCAGCACTCTGCTTGCTGCAGGTATTAGCCACGCACGTACACCAGGGATAAGACCGGACCCGGCTATCTTCTCTGTGCCACAGCTGCCAAAGCATGCACACACACACAATGCCTCGGAGCAGAAAATCCTCCAATTACCTGGCAACCCCGGCTTAATGACTTTAATTAAAAAAGCAAAATATCCCGTCCGACGAGTTCAGGGGGGGATAAATACGACGTGGGCAATTTGGAGGTGAGATGAGGTTTGAAGTGAAAGGTGACTTTGGAAATGGGATGGGGGAGGTTTTAAAGTTCTCCTTGCTTTGATGTGAGGTGTTCTGTCGAGGTACAAAGTGGAATGATAATCAAACTATGAAATTAAAGTCTCATTCGGATTGACTTTCATGTGGTTTACTTCAATACTACCCACACTGGTTCAAGATGAATTAATCTTTTTTTTTTTTTTTTTTTTAGTTATGGACAGCGTGTTCAAAGGAGAGATGATGGAGTTGATCGTCAAATCCTCAATAAATACAGCCGCAGTGTCAAGACATGGCCTTCTGCCTCTGATCTTTTCTGTTTGTTGTACTGCAGGAAACACTGGGATACATACACACGCACACACATTCACTACATTAAGATGGATTACTGTGAACAAAGCGAGTTAATGAGGTGAGTACTTGACTGTGACACATGCTGCTCCAGCAGAAAAGAGTCGGATAGCTGAGTCTACAGTACTGCATTACACACCGAATACTACGACATGGGAGCAAAATCTGCTCACAGTGGAAATACCCTCAACTACTACTTAATTTACTACTAGAACTAGCTTTACCACCGCTAAGAGAACTAAGAACTACACACAGGTTTTCTACTCAACTAAAACTACTGCTTGTACAGTATTTCTATTGTTGCTACCACTCGTCCTGTCTCTATTACTACGAATGTTACTACTGTCCTAGTAGTACTTGTCTAATGTCCACAGCTATATTACTACAGCCACTACTACTACTCCAGTCACTTTTGCAACTACCATTAGTCCTATACTACTACCTCTACTTCACTAGAAGTACCACTGCTGCTATGCCTGTTAATGCAACAACTACCACAATGTGTATTACTCCTGTCAGTAATACTACTACTTTCAGGAGGGTAGTGTCTTCTACATTGCTGCTATTACTAGTATTTGTACAGTGTCACATATTACAACTACTGTCAGTACTTCAGTTACTACTGCTCCTGCTAAGACACTACTACGTTTTGTGTGTATTACTACTGCACATACACTGTAAAACAATTAGTTAATAATTAAAAAAATAATAATTACATTTAAAGTTATTTTACACAATTTCTCTGTTTTGTGAAGTTGCTATAATAACTTGTAAATTCACAGAAAAAAAAAGTATTTAAATGCAAAAAATAATATCTACATCAAAAATAGATATTTTAATGTAATCTGCTCTGTAAAATTTTATTTTTTTTACTCTATTTGAATCAGCAAAAACTTGTTATTTTACAGACTTTCCGTTTTGTTAAATTACAGATAATATGTACTTACAGGAAAAATGTGTTTTCATATTGACTGTTAAAATAAGGGACAAAACTGTACATAATGTCCACATCTGTATTTTTACAAATGTTTTCCTTTTACAATGTGTGACAGTAAAATTATACTATTTTACTGTACTCTTTTACTATTTCTATATTTTGGCCTTAACTAGAATTAGCAGTGCTAACTGAAATATACCTCTGTTACTAACAGCAGCAATACTGCTACTACATCAGCTACTCTTGATACAGCTATCACTGCTATTACGTCTTCAATGTATATCACTAATTCACCTTTCCCATCACTATATAATCGAAATATATTCAAACTATTACATTACTACTACACCGACAATTTCTAGTACTGCAGCTACTATTATCTGTCTTGTGTTTAACAATATTACTAGTCTTTGTGCTGTCTGCTGCTACTTTTAGTCTAGTCATTGCTGGTACACTAGTAAGATGAAACCAACCTAGCAGTGATACTAGTAGCAGTATAAAACCAAAAATCTGTCTTGTCTGATGTCTACCAAAATGAATAATTATATTGCAGGTAAATAAAATCCAAAATATAAATTATCACAAGATAAAATAAGTTACAAGAAATACCGAAAGTTAAGAGTAAGCCATATGATAAAAGTGAGTCTTAAGAAGAGATTTTAAAGATGATACTAAGTTTGTCTGCCTGAGATCTGCAGACAAGCAGTACCACAGCTGAGGGGATCGAACAGCAAAGACCCGGTTAGCTTTAGTGACAAGTCGAGGCTTTGGAAACATCAGTATAACTCTGCTGGAAGATCTCAGGCAGCGATAAGGCTCATAGGGAGTTAGCAGATCACAGATATAGGCAGGAGTCTGATCATACAAGGCTTTAAACGCAAGCAGTAAGATCTTAGCGTCAATTTTAAACTCACTGGTAACCAGTGAAGGGCAGCTAGAGCTGAGGTAATATGGTTGCGTCTCTTGTTGAGTTTTAAAAGCCTGGTAGCAGCATTTTGAATAGACTGCAGTCTTTAGATGTTTTGCTTGCTGATAACAGAATAAAGTGCATTACAATAGTCGAATCTGGAGGAGATGAAAGCCTGGACGACCCTTTCTAAGTCTGAGAGGAGTGACCTGATCTGAAGCAATACTGCATCACTTTAGTCACCTGAGCATAAAAAAACAACACAGAATAAAAAATAGCATCTATGCTGTACGAACGGGGGTGGGGGGGTCACTTCATGATCACTTCAGATTTTGAGTCATTTAGCTTCAGGGGATTCTTAGACATCCACTTTTTAATTTCAGCAAGGCAGGACATAATAAGAGACATCAGTGGTACCGGGCTTTAATGGGAGATACAACTGGGTGTCATCTGCATAACAGCTGATATCAACATCATGTCTATGCATAATATGTCCCAGGGGTAGCATGTATATAATGAACACTAGTGGTCCCAAAATAGACCCCTGAAGGACCGCACAGAGGAGAGGAGCCAATACTTTTATAGTTTCTCAACACTAATATACTATTGCTACTTCTGCAAAGATTTTTACTTACGCTCGGTCTTTTCAATAATACAGGCACTGCAGTACAGTCTATTTTTAGTATTTCAATCAGCAAACACTTGATATTGTACAAATATTTGCCATTATTTAAAAGGAAAAACTCTAATTTTACAGATTTTTCCTATTCTGTTCAATTACAGAAATATGTAGCAAACTCATGTTCACTTTAAAAAAAATAGGCCAAAACTGTACATAATGTCCACATCAAAAATCAGTATTTTTACAAATGTTTTCCATTACAATGTTTGACCGTAAAAGCAGCCAATACTTCTGTGGCTTCTCAACACTACTATACTATTGCTACTTCTGCAATGCTCATTCTTTTAAATAATACAGGCACTGCAACACACTTGATGCTGCTAAATATCTCTGCATCCACTGAGGACAAGGGGCTTGTTTTGGGCCAGTTGGCAACACAAATGACCCCTAACCTTCTTGCTGTGATGTGACAGCACTGCTTTAATACAGCTAATGCAATTAATAACCAGTATATTATGATGCTTTGAGAACAGCTTAGAGGGTTAAACTGTGTGTTACTGGATTTTGAAAAACATTGTCAACACAAGGTTAAGCATACAGTACAGTGAGCCTGGCTGGATCGTCCTCTTGATCAACTGCGCTGACTCTCTGATCGCCCTCCTCATGACTCACTTCCTCGCTCCAGCACCTCCCTCGCCCTCCTTCCCCGGCTGTCACTCCTTGTTTATGTAATGTCAGACGAGATGCTCTCTAGCCTAAGTACATCAGCCCTCTCCTCCGCCCCTTGCATCGCTTCCCCATACACACTCGAACATGATAAAACATGGGAGACCACATATGCACAAAACACACATTGTTGGATTTTACACAGTACCTGGCAGGAAAATAGAAAATATCTGTCTGCATCGCATGGCAAAGCTGTGATGGAGCCACATGGAGCCATATTTTGAGCAGCCAATAAGCACATGACAGGTTAAACTGATCTTATTTTTCATGCTGAATAGGTAAACTACATTATCAGTAAATGACTCCTTTGGGTGCCACATTTCTGGGAACCCGAATCTATAAGCACAATTTGCCTTAATTGACCCAAGACGTTTTAACTATTGTTGTTTATGCTTGCAGAAATGCGAAGAGAATGAGGCCCCATTTGCTTTATAGGGAAAGGAGCGAGGTTCACTAATACACAAGACTCACTGCTAGATAAGAAAAACACAAATATGGACACACATGCATTCACAACCTCCCCCAACACACATATTCAGGCTCAGTAAATCACCATGAGTGATTTTCACATTAGACCGCTATCCCTCACTCGCTCTCCTGTGACTACACTTTATCGAAAGTGCTCTCTCGCACACTTTGCACTCTCCTATGATGTTCCTCTTCAACATCACTTCCATTACAGGCGCTGCTGTTTGACTGCTGCTGGGAAAAAAGGAAAAAAAATATACGTCTATATATCCCAATGTCACCTGCACCGAGAGTATATCTGTGAGTTTGAAGCCTTAAGAGCATAATCCTGTTAATAAAACGTCTTAGGAGCCATGACGGTGCCTGTTTAAGGAAATATAGATATTAGATGAGGGTGACGAACAACTTTAGTAGAGTGCTATGTCATGTTTTGAGTGACCTTGCCAAGACTGAAAGTGTCTTCTTGGTTCGGCCACTTGTACGAAAAGGAGGATGAAAGAAAGATCTGCGGAAGCTCCTTGAATTGATATGCAAATTTAGAGGTAATTGGTGAATGGGGGAACGTAATAGAATTTTAAAAAAAGTCAATTACTGACATCAAGGAAGGTGGGTATTGAAAGATGGAAATAACTGTGGGGGAGAGAAACTGGGGGGGAAATGACCTCTGTAGTTTCAAAGCAAATAACGGCAATCAGGTTAATGACCTGGAATGAAACTCACAGGGTGAAGTGAGTCATGTGTGCATGCATGTGTGCATGCATGTGTGCTGCGATGTCTTCATATTTATTCAAGACATACGTCCCTGGTCGCCAAACCCTCCGATTCATCTGTGTTTTGTGGGATTTTTTTCAGAAAAGGTTAAAAAACACTGAATAATGTTTGTTTGAATAGCTTTTAAATATGTTAACTGTGATAATAAATGTGTTATTTAACGAACATGTACCGATTTCCCCCTTGACCTGGCATCTATCAGCAGCACAGAAACATTTAATACACACTTTATACTGCAGCCAAAAGCAGATTTTAACTAGAGATGAACGTATACTGTTTATCTATTCATCTCTTGTGAATTGCTGCTTATAAATGCTTCAAATGAAGGAAATGCTAATTTGTGCAGCTTCTAATTTATTAAGATGTTGTGGAATATGGATCCGTGGACATGCAAAGAGCAAAAAAAGCACCTTAAAGTTCTGCATGGTGGCTTCATGTAAAAGACAATAAGATGCAAAAAGAGTTGTATGATGTCTTCTGTGACTATGAAGGAGCTTTGATAGTAAGCCTGATGTTATCTGGGACTGTTACTGAGAAAAACATGGTGTTGGTGCCATATAGCAGTTGTAGGATCCAGCAGTTCTGAAGCTTCGTCTATAGTGGGGACTCGGATATCTAAAAGGCCAGATCTGACACTGATAGTCTAACCAAAGATGCTACTAAAGTGCATCTGCATCATAGGAAGCAAAGGATTCAACACCTTAAAAGTCAGGATATCTTGTCTGTTGCTTCTACTTCAACCATCCTTTTACAGCTGATTTCACATTAAAAGTCTTTCATTTTAATAAAATACACAATAAAAGAGGTCCTCGGGGAAATATGAGAGGAGCTTCTTTCTGCCCCCGCCGTGGGCTGTGTTGTGTCTGTGTTTGACTGACAGCAGCTGGCAGCCTGCCACAGCGCCGGTACACCGGAGGGAACGAGAGACAAAGTAAACAAACTTGTAGCGTACATGTCATGGGAAGACAGCATGCTGTTAGCAGTGATTTTGAAGAGTGGCGACCGCACCAGAATCTAAGTGGACCGAAGTGACATTTGCAAATACATTTACATGCTGTTTAATGTGCTGCAGCTGTACGGCTGATTAGCGACGGAGGCTGCACACTGATGTCAGCGCTGTCCCTTTTCTCGGCTAATGTTTTTTTGAGTGGCTCGTTCGAGAAGCCGAGGTGCAGGAAAAGACGTGTGTGCATGTTTGCAAGATGCATAAGAAGGAAGGAAAGGTATGGTGCATCAAGCTTAGTGTCACCATCTGCTCTGCCTATGATAGAACACTGCTGCTTTATGCAAGATTTGATTGGCTCTATCCATTTATGTAGACAAAGCAAATAAATGAATGCAAAACCTTTGTGTAACCAAAAATACTAAATATAAACTTCCCCCCTTTTGATTTTTTCACGTGATTTACAGAGTAGATATGTTTGCTTTAGCAGAGAAAAAAAGTGCAATTTAATTTTAGTTGGACCTTCTGAACCTTAGAACGTACCAGTGGGTTTCAAAGGCATACTAATCTATCAGAGCCAGAAATAATAACAACAGAAAGAAACATCAGATTGTTAACTTTCTAACAGTCCTTGAACTACTCATCCTAATATGCAGTTCGATATGGAAAATTAACTAAACTGAAATGTAAAATTACTTTATTCTACAAGTTCAAAATTAAATAATGACCACCTGCCTAATATTGTGTTGGTCCCCCTTATGTGGTCAAAAATGCTCTGAACCATTGGGCAGCTTGTGCAGTGGGGCCTCTGTCAATCAAACTTGTTCCACTGCATCCTGTTGATGCTTGATCAGAATGGCGTCTAGGAAGTTTGGAGGTCAAATCAACATCTTGGGCCATTGTCATGTTCCTCAAGATGTTCCTGATTGTTTGATGTTGTTGCCATGTGGTGGGGGGCATTTTCCTGCAGGGGTAGGCCAGTGACATTTGGGATTTCCATTTGCATGAGGGAGTGTGCTTGTTCTGGGACAATGTTTATTTGGGTGTCTAAGTCTCATCAACACGGGTTTTCCAGCAGAACACCACATAGTACCAATATGATCAATGTTATTCACTTCACTTGTCAGTGGTCATAATGTTGTGGCTGATCAGTGTATATACATGTCACATGGAATCAGTCAAGATGTTGTCTAGTAGCAACTCTGGAATGGGATGTCACAAATAACCTCTCTAGCAGCGGCCATAGGGGTGGCTAGATGGGTCCTCTGAAAATCTTGGGGTAGCACCCAAAAACCAGAAGCCATAACTTATTTACAGGATTCCAAAATGCTGTTGTGGTATAGAAGGTAACCGAAAACAAAGTCAATATGAGGGTTCAGAAATCACATATTAATAAAACCTTGGTTTGGTAATACAGGCACACTTAAAATGTAGGCTATTGGTTGACAATCACTCAAAACAAGTTTATTTAGGATTTTAACACTGAAAATGCTGTCCAGGTGTGATGATAATTGATCTAAGTAGCCAATCAAGGTACAATAAAAGGTGTTTTCATTGTTACTAAGCTACCTGTTGCCACCCTTGGGTTGATGATAGGTGACGTTCTGTAACGTATCCATGCACGCAACAATATAAGTCCTTCAAATATTCTGCTGTGAAACGGAAAAAAACTCCCTGATTATATAAAAAAACAAACTTGCAATAACAAAATACATATTTGACACTAAAACAATATCCAGCTGTGATGGAGCTCAGGAATCAGTTGTGGAAAAAGTGTAGAAAAGTACAATGTCATATATCGTTAGATCCTGATCAATACTGTCTCCATGTCAGGGATAACTTGTAATTATATGTAATTAATGATGCTACTTTAACACACAACACACAGTATCA
>OMNN01033829.1:0-10566 GCA_900302755.1 Chromis chromis | reverse complement strand
GTTTGGTGACGTATAAAGAGCTTATGTGAACACTCTGCTGTTGCTTACGGCCATACCAGCCTGAATACGCCCGATCTCGTCTGATCTCGGAAGGTAAGCAGGGTCGGGCCTGGTTAGTACTTGGATGGGAGACCGCCTGGGAATACCAGGTGCTGTAAGCTTTTATCTACACAACCTGCAGAGGGCACTGCTGCTGCTTTACTGCAAACACAGCTGTGACAAACAAGTCAACATTATCAATAAAGTACACTTAACAACAGCAGCACACAGCGTCCGCTGTCTACCACGTCTTATCGTGTTTATTCTCTGTTTTACTGAAACCTTTTTGTGACTTTTTCCTATTCCCAGAGTAAAGGCAAACTATTTTGACAAGAAAAAAACATGTAAAACAAGTAAGAAATTGGACAAGACCTTGGATTGCTCCCTCCGGCTTGGGGGGGACTTGCTTCCCCAAGCCAAGGGGTTTAAGTATCTATATCTTTATAGATGTACGGCACTTGTTGAAGTTTTGTTGGTTTTAAATGTGCTTTGTAAATAACGTTGAGTTGTTTTTCACAGCTCTGTCTCCAGCAAAAGCAGCAGCAGCGCGCTCTGCAGGATGTGTAGATAAAAGCTTACAGCACCTGGTATTCCCAGGCGGTCTCCCATCCAAGTACTAACTGTGGAACAGGTAGAGGCTTTCAGTTACCTCAGCATAGAGACTGACAGGTCTCTGTCCTTCTCCAAACACTCTGACTCCATTTACAAAAAGGGACATCAGCGCCTGTTCCTACTGAGGAAACTCCGAGATTTTAATGTCAGGAAGAGCATTTTAACAGTTGCGTACAAATCCCTCATTGAATCTATACTCACCTTTAATATCACATCTTGGTTCAATTTCATTTCTGTTAAGAACAAATCAAGGCTTTTGGCTACACTGTGACCATTTGGAGGAGGAAGCACAAACTGTCAGCTCTTGGTTATGAGCTTCCAAAAAAAGTGAGAGACGAGAAAAAAACTTGTGTTTGTTTCATTTTGATAATACTTTCCCAAACCACTGCAAATGCAAGTTTGATGAGTACACAGAAAGACATTTAAATCAGTGACATGAAAACTACTTTGGGAGCTTTGCACAGACAGAACCTCTGTGCAACTCAGCAGAAAAAAAAGAACAAAAACCAAAAACCTGCGGCTGAGAAAGAGAGGTTCAGGTCCAAGTCAAATGTGAAAGGAGCTGACGGGGCGTCAGCACACTCTACAGATCCACAGTCTGAACACGATTTGAATTGAATGTTTAATGAGCAGAATGCAAAAATAAAGTGACAACAGCCACCCTGACGTTTCAACCTTCCGCTGACATGTAAACACTAGACTTGAAAGATAGATGAAGGAGAGATTTGGGTCAGAAGGGTGGAGTTGGTGTGACTCAGAAAATCAGAGAAGAAATAAGAGAAGAGGAAGAGAATAATGCAGACAGAAAGAAAGACTTTGATGGCACGATGGTGGTTTATATCCCAAAACTAAACATCTACCAATAAGATGATAATATCGATATACAATTTATACAAATACACACTATTTAGATTCAGTTTCTAACACCTTTATTTGAGCAGCTTTTACTGTAATTGCTACTTGTAACAGTTAATGGCATGGTTCAAATCAACTAAATCGATTCTATAGCTTATGATATATGGCATTTTTCTATCAAAATCGCCATCTTTCAAGATTTAAATGTCACCACATATATAATTCATGCAGATGATCAAAATGTGTTTAAGTTTGCTAATAGTTTCAAAAAGCCAAAAAAGGCAAAACAAATATTTGAACATAACTTAGTTTTCTCTTCCTACAGAAAATGTTTTTGCCAGTAACTTATTCAGTTTGGTGGCTTTTCTTTTCTAAGGTAGCTTGCCCTCTCTGGGTTGGTGGAGAGGTCCTGCCTCAAGTGGAGGAGTTTAAGTATCTCGGGGTCTTGTTCACGAGTGAGGGGAAGATGGAGCGTGAGGTTGACAGGTGGATCGTGCAGCGTCTGCAGTCATGCGGTCGCTGTATCGGTCCGTCGAGGTGAAGAAGGAGCTAAGCCGAAAGGCAAGGCTCTCCATTTACCAGTCAATCTACGTTCCTACTCTCACCTATGGTCATGAGCTTTGGGTCATGACCGAAAGAACGAGATCCCGGATACAAGCGGCCGAAATGAGTTTCCTCCACAGAGTGGCTGGGCGCTCCCTTAGAGATAGGGTGAGGAGCTCAGTCACCAGGGAGGAGCTCGGAGTAGAGCCGCTACTCCTCCACATCGAGAGGAGTCAGCTGAGGTGGCTTGGACATCTGTTCCGGATGCCTTTGAGACGCCTCCCTGGGGAGGTATTCCGGGCATGTCCCACCGGGAAGGACTCACTGGAGGGACTATGTCTCTCGGCTGGCCTGGGAACGCCTAGGGGTCCCACCGGAAGAGCTGGAGGAGGTGTCTGGGGCGAGGGAGACTGTTGCCTCCGCGACCCGGCCCCAGATAAGCGGCAGAAAATGGATGGATGGATGGATGGATGGGCTTTTCTACATTTGGAATATTTCATAGTGTACTTTGCAGATATGCACATGCAGTAGCACCCTGGCATTGTGTACTTCATATTCTTTATTTTCTGTGGTGTCTTGTAAACCCTTAGGTGCTGAGCATTATTGAATGCATGACACAATAATGCAAACTCCATTCATTCAATTCTTACAACTAGACAAGTTGGAACTCACATCTCTGTTTGTTGCCGTTGCTGGTGGGGAGGACGGAGGCGTTACGTGCCAACAGTTTGACTGGCAGGGATTTGACCCGTCGTACCAGGGGCACCGACACTCGTGGGCGTTTGACTGGCACCACCCGAGGGACCGGAGATACCCTGCCACGGTACTCAAACAACCTGAGAGGAGGCCAGGGGAAAGGAGGAGAAGAGGAAAATCAGAGAAAAGAAAAAAAAGAAGGGGAGGGTTGAATAGTTGTGAAACAAGGACAGGACAAGGGACATTTGGGAAAATCAGAGAAGCAAAGAGGGGAAAACAATGAGAGAAGGTGAAAGAACAAAGGATTAAGGAGAAGATTCAGAGGAGGGTGAACAGGAAGGAGCTAAGGAGAAGTCAGTGAAATGATCCTGTAAACTGTTATTTCTCTTCAGGTGATATCTATCATTTACATCAGGTTTACATCAAGGATTTCTACATTGATGTAAAACCTCAGTTAAAGCTGAGGCTTTGTCACTTTAATGTGGTGTCCATAGTTTTATTTCAAATTGAATGCGATGAAGCAGAGAGCTTGAAGAACATCATGTATGTAACTGTAGAAATACTCATGGCCTGGACTGTACATGGTTCATTTATAGGCTAAAAATGACAGAGAGAAGGTGAGTATGTGAAATGCATGCTGAGCATAAATCAGCATGTTTCAACAACTTTTAACACAATATCTTCTTTCACTGAAGAAAACATTTTCTGACTCTGGCATAGAGGGTGATTTGAAGGGAAGGAAAGGAGGAAAGGTTAAAGAAGGCAGCTTGTGGCCGAAAGGTTGAATCTACTGCTCTGTTTCCTTCATGGGTGTAGCTGGGTTAACCCTGAAAGATGGGGTGAAGAACTCAGACATCTGGAGGGAGCGCTAAGTAACACAGCCACCAAAATGAGCCAGTTGATGTGGTTCACATATATGATTAGGATGACCTACATTGCCTCCATGTAGAGGTATTCCAGGCACATTTAGAGGTAATAAACAGGGCCAGAGATTCCAAGACAGGACCAGAACATGCTGGAGGCATGATATATCCCATCTGGTTAGAACTGCCTTGAGAATCTCTAGAAGAACATAGAGTGGGAAAGGGAAGTTTGTGCCCCCTGATAACACCAAAAACCAGGTACGTTTCAGAAAATGAATGAGTGGATGGAGTACATTATATAATGTCGTCACTAAAACTATGCAATGATTTAATGCTTTATTTGTACACAAATATACATACAGAAATGCTAATAATTGGTTAAATGTCCTTTGTCCATTTTCACCTCTACTTGGTACCTCTGGTAGCTGTCCACCAGCTTCTGGTTGTATCTTTGACACCTCTTGACAGAAATGGCACAGTTAACATACATTTGTTGTCTTTCTGACAAAGACCTGTTTCTTCATCGCAGTCCACAGGTTTTTGATGGGGATTTAAGTCAGGACTTTGGGGAGATCAACCTAAAACCTTAATGCTAGCCTAATAAAGCCATTTCTTTCGCACTTTTGATGTGTGTTTGGGGTCATTGTCTTGCTAGAAAACCAAACTGCATCCAAGACCCAACCTTCTGGCTGATGATTTTAGGTTTTCCTGAAGAATATGGTAGTAATCCTCCTTCTTCATTTTGAATTTACTTTGTGTAAAGCACCAGTTCCACTAGCAGCAGCCCCAGAGCATAATACTACCACCACCATGCTTGATAGTAGGTTTGGCGTTCTTGGGGTCTTCTTTTCTCCTCCAAACATATTTATGGTCATTGTGGCCAAATAGCTCAAGTTTAGTTTCATCTGTCCACAGAATTTTTATTTGTCCATGTAATCAGTCGCAAACATCAGGGAAATTTTAAGGTGCCGTTTCTAGAAGAAGGGTTTCCTTCTTGCATGGTAGCCTTTTCACATACTAACACTTTAACCTTTATTAATCCCCTTGGGGAAATTTATTTTCTGCATTTAACCCATCCTACTATACATAGCAGGAGCAGTGGGCTGCCACGGTGCAGCGCCCGGGGAGCAGTCAGGAGTTAAGGGCCTTGCTCAAGGGCCCAACAGGGGCCACAGTGGAGTTCGATCCCCTGACCTTCTGAGCAATAGTCAGGGGCTTAACCTGTTGCGCCACCACTGCCCCATCATGCTGATGTAAAACACATTTGACTGTGGACACTGACATTCACTGCAGAGCTGCTTTTTGGTGATTCTTGGTTGACTCTTGATCATTCTGACCAATTGTTTCTTGTAGCTTGTGTTTTCTTCCTGATCGTTTCTGACACTCTTTATACTTACAAACAATTGTTTGCACAGATGATTTTGGAATCTATAGCTGCTTTAAAATAACTTTCCTGACTTGTTCAAGTCAATGTTTTGCATTTTCAGATTTTCTTGAGCTCCTCAGACTTTCCCACTGTAGTTTTTGTGGCTGACTCTAATGAGTGTATCAGATGGGCCCTATATAAACTGACTCAGAGAAGTCAACAGCTGTAGTCAATCAGAGTCACTCACAAGAAGTTAAGAGGCCATGCCACTAAGAAAATTTGATGAACACAGCTTTTCACATCACCAAAACTAATAATTCCAGTTGCCTTGTGTATATTTTTGAGCCAACAGATTTTCCCATATTTGTAAAAAGCCTATAATACGTTTGAGAGGGTGATTTGGGGGACACACAGCAGGGAATTGATCACCCCCATAGGGCCTTCCCCAGTCGAGGGTGTCTAGTTTTAATGGCCGAAACACCCAATGAGATCAGAGTATAGTACTGAGTACCCTGTATCACCCTCCAAACGAGAATCCCCACCCGAAACTCTGCTGTGTGAATGAGTCAAGCCAATTCTATTCCCAAGGTATGTGCTCGCACTTAAAGGGTGGTTACGTCTCATCCTGTGTTTTTGAAATCTACTCTGTGATCTTTGTGTTTAGCTCCTCTAAACATTTTCTATAAAACGGTATCATTATTTCTGCCTTACTTGCATGTATAAACTGATTGTTTAACCCTAATCCTGAACTTGTTAAATATAAATAGGAATGATTCATGGAAATTTGGATCAAAAAGTGGATCAATCAATTTTTGTTATTGTGATCAGTGATTTCAAAAACAGGTACATGATAAACAAATCAGGAATTTTGAGTTCGCTTATGTTAAATCCCCTGCACAAACTTAACATATTTGAGTCTTTCCATTCCGAGTACAATGTATATCAACTATGTAAAACTTTGCTTTGTTTATACATTTACATTTAGGGTTCAACCTCAAGGGAGTAGAACCCTAATGAGTTTGTTAGCATTTATTATTATTATTTTTCTTCTTATGCCAGGTCTCAAGTTGCAGTGAGGTTGAATGAGCAAGAAATAATAAACATGACACTGTAACTGGAAATTATGTGCAAACCCTTCCTGAGAAAATAAGCCCAAGGCCCAAAAACCAGTTTTGGAAAGGCCCTGCACCTCACACCATTGGTCCAATTGACTTCAAATTTAACAAAAAAAAAACAAAACAAAAAATCATCAATCAATCAATGTGCAATTCAAAAAAGGCACCATAAAATCTGCTAAGATAGGTTTATTGCTAATTTGTATCATGGAAAAAAAAAAGTGACATCTACATTTTGTGTTTTGACTGTATCAACACCAAAGTTGGTAATTCTGCTCTTATAGATTAGATTGGTCAAAAAACATGGCTGCCACTAATCAGAGATCTTCACAAAGAGTGGGACTTTGGAGGAGATGTGCCATAACTCACTGAGGATTTATCCAGTCACCATAAATCTGAGTAGATATTATTAGATCATGTTTGGAAACAGGTTGACCAAAGCCTTTTGAGCCTGACCCATGGTGGGTACCACAAATGCCACCTAGTGGACAGAATATTAGCAGTTATGGTGCACATGATCTGGGATGAAGTATTAACCCAAATCTACAGTGCCACTTTGACTGGTGCGTGTGGGCATAGTCTGTTCATCTTTATCTGATGTGGAATCTAACAAAACTCAGGTGAGACATCCTGCACTGTCTCCTGTATGTACTGTGCAAAGTAAGGCTGCTTGACTTTGACCCAGGCTATTGACCTGCTTCCTTCAGTTGAGAGGTGTAAACCCACAAATTGTAGTTTGTGGTTGATTTTGATGAGATTGTATCAGTTTATCCTAAGCTGGCAAACATAATGTAAAAACAGTTTTGGGCACACAGCCAAGCCTGTGAAAACACTGAAGTAAACTTGACATTGACTTAATATTCTCCACACACAAGTTCTTCTGACCACAAATGTAAACATTCTTTATATTGATAAATGTTACCAAACTAGATAAATGTTGGTCTATAATTGTTGTATGTCTTGAAATGCAATTCTTTCTTTAACCCTTTAAGACCTGAGCCTCAAAATGTCCACCTGGTCTTTTTTTCTTATTTTGATAACAAAAAGGTCAGAAAATGTCCTCTGAGTGCTGGTGCCCATTTTTTCAGAAGAAACTTTTAAATTCATTCATGCCCCCCCCCAGGAATCTGCTGGATGAAATTACCGTAAAATTACCGTAATGACACCATATTGGCTGTAAAGCGTAACGCCTCAACTTTCAGAAACCGTCGCCGATGACGCATTAGGACTTAAAGGGTTAAGGAATCTCAGACTGTTGCTTATATTCATGCTATTTGCAGGATAACTTTACCAAAACATGTTGTGTTTTTGGATACAAATTTGCCACACTGACTGCAAACCTAAGATTTCATTATATTTTTAATTTCCCTGATGTTTCTAAGCAGTGAGCATCAGCTGTTTACCTTTTATTCTTTGTCAAAAATCTGTCTATCTTGTTGCAGTCTGAATAAATCTTGCTGACCTCTGATTGACCTGTTTGCATCAGAACAATCGTGTTTGGTTATTGTTATTTCCTCTACATTTTTTTCTTCAGTCAAAACTGTTCTATTCACAACATGTAACAGTAATCCAAGAAAGTGCTGTAAAACCATGTTTGCTCTGTAGGAAGTGCTTGTTTGAGGCATGTTTGACTCAAATTGGCTGAACAACATTGTGCCTCGGACCTCAGAGAGGTTAACTAGATTAACTCCTGCTGATAACTGGAACAGACGAGCCAAAAGCCCACATGCTCAAACTCAGACTACAGCTTTACTGGCTTCCAGCATCATCCTGCTTCTTACCTGTCATAGAAGTCTTCTCTGTAGTAATCATAGTCAAACTCATAGCCACTGGGGAAAAAGCACAAAGAAAAAAGAAAACAGTGACTGCACAAAGCAAAAGTGATGCAACGCTTTTCAAAGCACGAGCATGGAAACACGTTTTACACAACACATGGGAACAAAAGCTTTTTGGGGTTTGTTTAGAGTTGCCAGATTAATTTAGAAATAATGCATAAAAATAGCAATAATTACAAAGTGTGGGAGAGACACAGAAAGCACAACATATTCATCTCACGCCCAGAGACAGAACAAGAGACATAATAGTCACAATGCAACCAAAAGGGAATTCTGGAAAATAATGCACAGTACATTTAACGTTAACTAACACAAGTGCTGTTAAAATGCACAAACGTTTTAGAATAAGTTATTTAGTGCAAGCAAAATATACATTTGTAGAAATAAATCATGCCTGAAACTCTGCTGAAACTGTTATTAGTCACATTTTATATCAACATTGATCAGATGAAACAAATGACTGTAACATTATAAGATCCTTTTTTCTTCCTTATAGCCAGAGCCGGCTCGCCCGTTAGGCAATATAGGCAAATGCTAAGGGCGCCGTGGCCTCCAGGGGGCGCCACATTGGGTAGGGCCGGCTCTGCTTATAGCACTGCTCTAACTTTCATGACTAAAACTACCAAAGAGTCAGAGTTTTAAATATATTGTTAATTTTGTTGGACATGGAAATGGCCTAAATAAGTACTCAGACAGTTGCAGGTTTTAGAAGTAGGTAGGTGACTCACCACATCTTTTCAATACAAGGAAAACTCTGAAGCTGATTACCACCATAGAATATATTCATTAAAACAAGTAAAGTGTGTAAAGGTGTAAAAATGCACCTTACAGACAGTGAAATAACGTCCTCCAGCAACAAACACTTAAAAAAGAGTGAATTTTCATGCAAAAGTTAGACAGCCTTTAAAAAATGAGAGCTGAGACATTTAAAAATACACGTTATTTTTATAAAACACCTTCAAATTCCTAAAAATCCTCCAAGAACTGCTTAGAAATGTGAGTGAAAGACTGAGCGACATCAGTTCAACAGTCATGTACCTGTATAGGGAGGCTGCAGATCGCTTCAGGCCTTTGGGTCTGTTTGGCTTCGGTTCTCCTGCCATGTTGATGTCTGCAAAAAGAGGGCAGTTTAAGATCTTAGGAAGAAATTTAACTAAGAAGTCAACCACTTTGTTACCATCCAGCAAAACAATTAAGGATAGCAATGGATCATGTGGTCTAGAAAACTCTTGTCTTTATGTCGTCAAACCCTTAAGCAGGTAAAATATCTGTCAAACAAAACATTCAGAGAAAAATATGGGTTAAGAAAGAAGACAACGTGGGTTGTTAAACTCAAAGCCAGTTGATGTGTTATCTTGTGATTTCCACTAGAGGAAGCTGTTGAGCCATTTTACGCATCAGTACTCTGCTGTACACAGTGTCTGTCTTCAGTCATTTATACATGATGAAAAAGAGCTTTCCACCCCTGTTCAGTGCAGTGAAGCAAGAAATGCACATATCCTTTACTCCAGTCAAAGAGGAACATCACAGACAGCTCATCAGTCTATTACAGAATAGCGGTCGCTTTCCAGTCCACCTAAACTGCATGACTTTGGATTGTAAGAGTAAAGGAGTCGGGGGAAACAAACTCCACGCAGAAAAGTCTGTAGATTTGAGTTAAACTACAATCCAGAACTGAGGAGGAAGCATACAAAAAAACAAACTTTGGTGTAAACACTGATCCTGATTTTTAACAATAAGATTTTGTATCCATCAAACTCTCTTCAATCAGAATGTCTGTCCAGGTAAAGTAGCAGCAAAGGCAACAAAGATTACAGCTCTGTAGCACCACATTATGTAATAACGCCGCATTATGTAATAACGCCGCATTATGTAATAATGTAATACATTTTCACCTCATTATGTAATAACGCCACATTTTGTAATAATCTGCCGCATTTTGTAATAAAATTCTTGAACGCAATATGTAATGAACTTTGCTGCATTTTGTAATAAGTTGTTACATAATGCATCAGTTATAACAAAATGAGGGTGTTGCACTTTTTTTTGAAGAAAATGTAATAATTTGGTGCATTATGTAACAACTTATTACAAAATGCGGCAATGTTTATTACATATTGTGTTCAAGAATTTTACTACAAAATGTGTCAGATTATTACAAAATGCGGCGTTATTACATAATGTGGCGCTTCATGCTATTTGTGGAATTTTAGCTTGATATATCAAATGCTTTATGAGACTCCTTGGTTATAAAAACTACCCGTTAACCCACTTTTTAACTGGTTTTTTTCGTATAGATTTGAGGCTGTTTGAGCAACAGTATCTCAGGAACTATTTAAGATAAAAACCTGAAATTTTCACTGTTATTTCTCATCATGTCATTGATTCAGAATCTGCAATGTCCTGCTAAAGTCCCACCTCTGAGCATGCACTTTTCATTTTTGTGACCAGGTACTAGGGATGCACGATAATGCAAATTTCAACCGATACCGATAATCAATAATTTTATACTTCTTGCAGCCGATAACCAATAATATCAACCAGTATTTCTTTAACTGTCAACCCTCGCTAAAAACACGATCTCTAAAACATGAACCCCGCACCCAAAAACAAAGATAACCCAAGAACCCGACCAGAGTTCC
>OMNN01033826.1:0-19132 GCA_900302755.1 Chromis chromis | reverse complement strand
AAAAGTGTGGGCACCCCTGGTCAAAATTTCTGTTTTTGTGAACAATTAAACAAGTAGAAGATGAAATGTTCTTTAAAAGGCATGAAGTTAAACATGAAACACTCTCTATATTTGTCTGTAACTTCATGGCTTTTGGAAATAATTTCATCTTCTACTTGTTTAATTGTTCACAAAAACAGAAATTTTGACCAGGGGTTTCCCAAACTTTTGCATGCCACTGTATGTATGAGAATTTCCAGCGATGATAATGGCCATTCAGTGAATTAACCACATCTGAAACAGGTGAACCTCAGCTAACAGCCTTGTATGCTTTTTAACATTATCATATTAATATCCTTGAAGCAAATATTTCTGTATATCATTTCTTCTTTTTTTTTAAAGATTTATTTTTGGCCTTTTATGCCTTTATTAGATAGGACAGTGGATAGAGACGGAAACGGGAGAGAGTGGGGAAGGACATGTGGTAAACGCCCGAGGTCGGAATCGAACCTGGGACAGCCACTACGCCTTAGAACTTGGGTCACGAGACATAACCATTAGGCTATCGGGGCGCCCCTGTGTATCATTTCTGGTCAAAAGACATCTAGATGTTTTGTCTGGGTTAAAATTGGGCAAAATTTCAGTTGCTATATTTTAATGTATAGCGAGGAGTTAGTTAATGGGAGATATTAGAGAGAGTGTTCATTGTTGTTAAAATCCATCAGTATAACCATACAGAGCTGTGCTGGTGCACCTGGGTAACTCTTGCAACCATATGTTGCTTTGTCCTTTCAATTTATGTCTTCTCCTGAAAAATTATTTTGGCATTTAAGAGTGACATTTGCTTGTTTGATATATATTTCTTGTATGTTCATGCTGATTGGTTCAAATAGGTGTAACATCTCTATGTGTTTTCCCCTTTTCAGTAATTTCAATGCCGTCTTTGTATCTGCACAATACTTACATTTGAGTGAGGTCAACGAACCTTGAAATTTCCTCCTTTGGATTAAGCTTCCTGGCTTCTTATTTCATTGCTGTGGATTTTGATTTTAGCCAGCATGTGTATGTGTGGGTGGGAATGTCCATTAAAATGTGAATAATGTGGGTAAATCTTACTAAGGGGCTTTAAAATGGGCTAATCCCATGCAAAGCCACAATGACGCTCATTCACTTCCTCACTGTGAAAGGATTCGCCTCCACTTGAGACGTTGGTGGGAAAGAAACTGAAGAAAAATCTCTGGTTGGGATATGAGTTTCTGAACTTCCCTGTGAAAGCCTCATTTCCTCTCTAACAAGGGACTTTTCGTAGGAACCTTTGGTGTGTGATGCCAGTCCTATCCAAAGCTTGTTTAAAAGAAAGTTCTACTAAAGCTATAGGTGTATATCATACACAATGATACTGTTCAGACTGGTTTGCAGAGTGGTTTTCCTGTGTTTGTCCTTTACTTTAAGCCAACACCTCATGTGGCATTAGAGTAATCATTGTTTCCTTTCATGAAATAGTTAATCAACTCATGAGGTTCCTCATGAAAGAACCTGGAAGTTAGTGGTGCCTTTGAAACGTCAAAACACTCGCCACAAAACTCATCTCTCATGCGGCATCCCCTTGTTCCAGTGAAGACAAAATGACTGACACTGAACACAAATGTTATCTTCCCTTTCTGTGTCTGCACTGTTTAGTCAGAGGCATACATTGTTAGGGTGTATCCATAGACACTGGGAATCAGATAACAGAGCCACTGCCATTTGGCACGTAATGGGCAGAAAAGTGGAAGTATAAAGAGGAAGGATAGTAGAAGACAAGGGGAAAAATGAGGGAGCCATGAAACAAGAGGAACCAGAGTTGCTGACTGACTCAGAGGTTGTTATAGAGCCAACAAAAGAAAGGAACTGAAAGTTACAGCAAAGGGGGGAAAAAATAGGCTAGCCCTGTTCACCACCGTCTAGATTGATGACCTAAATGGTTGGTTTTCATTTAGCTTGAATGGTGTGTGCCTGAAGTCATGCTGTTGCCTCCTGTTTTGCTCTGTGTAGCATTGTTTGTTCAGGTTTTGGCAGAAAGATCACTTTTAAATTCTATCCACATGTGTAACATTGATTGCATCTATCCAATAACAAGTGAACATGGAGAGCCATGCTTCATGTTTAAGTCCCCGTGACAGTAAACATCCTGTAGAAGTGTTCTTGAGCAAAACGCTGATTATTTTTTCATGGGTACTGTTCTGCTGTTGACCCTTATCTTTGACCTCGCCCTGGAGCAGCAGCAAAAAAAAAAAAGGGAAGATTTCAGTCAATACATTCTAAAGAGGAGTGGAAGGGGTTTCTTTATCACATGTCAACTTTTCACAGGAGAATAAAGTAGGATGTGAAGGCCACAGAATGTATGTAAAGACTGAATGTAGCCTTCGTGTCTGAAAAGTGAAGCCAACATGTATGTGCCTTACACGTGTTTTCTAATGACCAGCAGTGGGGCAACTCCTTGGGTTGCAAAAAGAAGTCTGATTGTAGTTGTGGGCGGCTGTGGCTCAGGTGGTAGAGCGGGTTGTCCACTAATCACAAGGTTGGCGGTTCAATCCCCAGCCCCTCCACATGCCGAAGTGTCCTTGGGCAAGACACTGAACCCCAAATTGCTCCCAATGGCAGGTAGGTACCTTGTCCTAGTCGGTCTAATTGATTGGCGGTGATCGAAGCCCTGGAACCTAACCCCCGCGATAGACGAGGGATTACTGTATATGAGAAAATGATCCTACTTCAGTAAACATTTTTCTGATGATCTTAAGCGCTAGTTTCAAGTCTCCTTCAAAACAGCATGTGGTTCATTTATTAAATTATGATCCAATTTAGAGTAAAATAAGTGATAAAGCAGGGTATGTTTTACCCTCAAAGGTACAATCACCTTTTTCATGAACCAAGACCCCTTTTATGGTACCAGCAGAGTCACAGTCTAGCTTAAGCTCTTCTTCTGTTCCTGGTTAATATTACTTTGATGGTCCAGGAATGGCTCAGAATTTATCGTACAGAATACCAGCTAAACACAGCCCTCAGGCTAATACAGCTCATGCACTTATTCATACAGTGAATAAGTAATCAAGCAGTGGATGTTCCTTTTATCTTTTTTAAACTGATGTTAAATAATGTAGTTTTAATTGGCTTTGAAATTTCAGATTAGGTTTTGTTTGCAGTGGTGGCCCTTCAGGTTTTATTTTTTGGACCGCAAGCATTGATCAGCCTTTGCAGGGCTACTTCTTTGAGGTTTGTTTGGTTTGTCAGGGCCCTGTGGACTGTAATTTGTTGTGCATCCTGCCAGCGAACAGGCTGACATTAAATGAGTGTTTCAGATCATCCAGACAACCTGAGTCTAAATAGGACTCCAGTCTCTGAACTAAATACTTATTGAAGGCAGAGACGATTTCTTTCAGTGATGCCAACAGGTGAGGGAAATATGCAAATACAAAAACTTGGCTTAAGTTCAAGGCATAATACAATTGGGCCTGAACCTCACTGTAAACACAATTACTGGCATCAAGACAAGGACTAGAATTGTGTGTGGGTGTATTTGCATGACTGTGTACACTGATGTCCTAGGTGTGGTTGTGTGTGATACTGGCCTCCTATAAATGTACTTACTAAGTGGGTGAACTGCAGCCAAGTCAGGAAAACATGTTCCTGCCACCTTGCCGCCATGTCAGGGCAAAAACATGAGGTGGAACCAAAACTGATCTGGTGTATCTGTCTTGTTATGACCTCGACTCAGTATATTTAATCTTACTAAACAGGCACCTTGTCTGGTGTCGAACTTTTAGTGCCCTTTTGTTTTCACCGTCATAATCCATGTGGGTGCAGGTTATGTTTGCTTTCTCCTTTTATCTTGGTGTAAAGGAAGTCGTGACAGGACCCAAGAGGAGTTTGACGTTAATGATCAACAAACTTTGTGCCGGCAATATTTACTGTCAGTTAGGAAGAAATGCTGTCAAGTAAGTCTGTATTTTTCCTGGAACTACACACAGTTGTATGCAAAGTTGATTTCTAAAGTGAAAAAAGCAGCACATCTGCTGGGCAGAAAGGCAAACCAAAACTCCTGTGTAACTGCAAAAGAGCTGCAGGAAGGTTTAGCTGATACAGGAATGATCCACACTGCAGTGTTGATACACAAACAGGTGGGAGAGTCATCAGAATGAAACCTTACCTGCAACTGCATCACAAAAGTTGAGTCTGCAAGATAAGCCAGAAATATTTTGGAAACAAATGTTCATGGAGATGAAGCTGAGATTGACCCTGATCCACCATTATCACATGCTACATTTTCACATACACTGTACTGTTCTCTCTCATCAGTAAAGTACACTAAAATCACAAAATAATTTACATTATTTCCATGAATAGAGACAAAAACCTGGTTCATAGTCGAAGCGTAATGCAGTCTTAATAATGTAGGAAATGTGGAATATTCAAGTGGAAAATGTATAGGAGCACAGAAGCTTTGGAAAGCCACAGTAATCAATTACCCACCATGAGGGAGGGCTGGGACATAACCTTCTCAGAGGCAGCAAAATTTAATTTCCTGCCCCTTGTTGGTCTGGTAATGCCATGTTAATAGCTTCCTGCTCGCATGAATTATAGCCACACTGTCACACATGCTTGTTTATTTCCGCCACAGCATGCCTGCCTAACATTATGGTTACATGGATGACCTGTTGGCAGCTCTGAACTGTACACACACATGACCACACATACCAGTTGTATGATTGTACTAAGGTACACCCTTTACATAAATTTCAATTAAAGATGAAAATGAAGTTATCAACCAAACAGTAAATGTGCTGTACATTGTAGTTCAAGTTTGACCTTCTTTACTTTGTGTAGTTGTATGCTTGCAATTTTGCAGTGCAAATAATGATTATAGAGATCTTTGTTTGGCTTCAAGAAAGTGCTCTAAATATAACTGAACTGTGAATTTACCATCAACTCATGGACTTTTCCCAGTGTATCTGACCATAAAGTTTTTGTTGTATGTTCGAGGGTTTATTGGGTTTTTCATTTTTAATACACTTTAAAATCTTCATTGTTTGACAGGCTTCCTCCTTCTTCCTTGCAACTTTTCTTAGCGTGGTACCACTCATGTCTGATTTGCATCCTATAATTAAAGAGTTAAATGTCCAGCAGCAGTTTGGCTTGTGGAATTCATCATGAGCTGAGACATGTTGATTTGACAATAATACTACTTACACGTGTTGTTGGACTTTTGGCTTTTAAGACTTTGATACTTTGGAACGGATGGCTTCCCCTTACCCACGTGCAATGCAAGCGGGTGAAGTGCCAGTAACGCCAACTCTAATAGTGTTAGGCATGTGATACCACGTATCGCGTCATCTGCATGCTTGCGTGCAGGCTATGGGTGTACAAGATACTTTCAAAATGGGGACCTGCTTATTAAAGCCTCACTCCAAACACCACTAATGGTTGAAAATTTCACATAGTAGCTTCGTAAGTAAACTGTGAATGAATGATGATCACTAACCGTTTTGTTGATGTTGATGTTGTCGTAGTGTTGTGTCTGCGTCTGTTATATGGTTGTATGTATTAGTATTGTGAAATTGGCTCATTATGTAATTTGGTTTGAAATAAATATCACTGAACTGAACTGAACTGAACTTATTGATGTAAATAAGACCTTGGCTGTAAACGGTTCATTTTCCTTTAACACATTAAGTAGCACAACAGTGAAATACATGTCAGACATTACAGCTACTGCCTGATGTTTTGACGTGCCTTTCTTTTTATGTGTTCATCAGTGTGTGGTTCTGTGTCCTTGTATTCATGTATGTTTTCCGCTACATCCCTAAAACGACTGCATTGCTGGCTTTCATGGAAGCTGCAGGAAGCTTAACCTCTGTGTCCCATGACGATGACTCATCTTTGGCATGATGTTATTATGTAAGCGGGTGGAGTGTCCTTTTAAAACTGGGCACAGGGACACCGGATCACAGAAAGGCAGTTTTTCAAGATGACAAGCAAGCTGGAATGATTGCATTAACACCTGGATTACTGTAACTGAAACCTGATTGCACATTCACCCGACTAGACCACCTGCAAATACGGCCTGTCAGTTCTGATTTCATATTAGTTGTGATCGGTGCTCTGTACAGTTACAATTGTTTTATTAACAGCAATTTACACTGATTTAAATGATATGTTACCAGGATTTCAGCTATAGTGCCTATAAAAAGTATTCACCCCCCCTTTGGAAGAGTCCCCCTTTCATTGCTTTTCAACATTGGATCATGACCACCAAAAGACTCTTTAATGTCAAAGCAAAAATGGATTTCTACTAAGTATTGCCAGTTAATTAAAAATCTAAAATGTAATATAAGTTATTGTATTCACCCTCTTTAAGGTGCAGCCAATTGGTGCTAGAAGTCACACAGTTAGTGAAATGGAGATCATCTGAATACAGTCAATGTGTCCCATGTGATAAATGAAGTATAAATAAAGACACCTGTATCTGGAAGGTCCAGTCTGAAGTTAACTGGTGGAAGGTTCTTGAGTCTCGCGAGACCAAAATTTAACTTTTTTTGTCATCAGACTAGACACTATATTTGGCAGACACCAAAAACTGCATATAATCAAAAACACACCATCCCTACAGTAGAGCACGGTGGTGGCAGCATCATGAAGAGGGTGTGGGGATGCTTCTCTGCTGCAGGCCCTGGAAGGCTTGTAAAGGTAGAGGGTCAAATGAATGCAGCAAAGTACAGAGAATTCCTGGAGGAGAATCTGATGCAGTCTGCAACAAAATTTTGACTTAGGAATATATTTGTTTTCCAGCAAGACAATGACCTGATGTGTACAGCCAAAGCTTCACAGAAATGTTTTAAAGACAAGTGTAATGTTCAGGACTGGCCAACTCAGAGCACAGACCTCAATCCAATTGAGAATTTGGGGCTGGACTTGAAGAGGACTCTTCACTCCAGATGCACATCTGTGCACATGACAGAGCTTGAGCAGTTTTTCAAAGAGTGAGAGAAAGATTTCAGTGTCCGGATATGCAAGGCTCACTGAGCCATATCCAAATAGATTCAATGCTGTAATTGCCAGGTGCATCTACTAAATGCTGACTTCAAAGTGGTAAATACATATACAATCACTTATTCTACTTTTATTAGTCTATAGTTTACATTTTTAATTAACATTACTTTGTAGAAATCTGTTTTCACTTTGATGTGAAAGAGTCTTTGTTGTAAATTATTTTCCAAAAACTCCAAATTATACTGACTATCATTCTCTGTTGAAGAGCAGGAAAAGGGGAACACTTTAAATAAATACTAAATACTTTTTAATGGCACTGTAACCACTGCCAGTGAAACAGAACAACACAAGTATTGTATGTATTTGCAACCACTGTGAGGCGTATCAGATTATTCAGGCCTTTGTAGCCCATTCATCATGGACATTAGTCTGTTGTTAACTACACAAGTGCTGATCATGAGTGCTTTTCAGTCAGATCACGACTTGTACTCCAGTCTGACTCATTCCTCCTAAAGGGGTGGAGATCAATCGAAGATGTCTTGAGCGCACGAGCAGGTAATAAAGACAGGCAGAAATAGCTCTTGTTTTGTTGCATTTTAAAAAGATTTTTTTTTAAAAATCCTGTTGATGGCCATCAAAGCCTGTTTCAACACCTACACTGCAAGTGCTTGACCACATTTAATGAACACCAAGCGACCTTTTTTGGAGGGTGCTTTTATCCAAAGCTCTCTATTGTCAACACTGTATCTACTTTTAGCATGAGTGGTAACCTATAACCCTATCAATGTGAGTACTGTTTTCTGCCCATTAAGCTACACCTACGTATTTCATAGTAATACATCTACAATTTCTGAAATGTTGTCCATAACTTAAGGGTGACAACAGGTTTGTAATATATAATGTTTAAGTAATCATAATTTAAATATGATTTAAAGTTCAGGTTTTGGGTATCGATGCTGCTTACAGCAGCTTGTTTTGCCACCATCTGATGAAGTCAACTCTCAACTGTAAATGCATCAAAGATTGTGCATAATTATTTTAGTTTTTGAAGTTACTACATTTTAGTCATTTGACTCTTGGAAGACTCTTTCCAGGATCTTTAATGATCTTGATTGACAGGTACAGTATATATTGATAGCGCCCCCAATAACCTTTGTAGAACTTGAAGATGATATAATGAGCGTGTTAGCCAAAAGTTGTCTATTTCCAGGTGAGATGGAGCAGCAGTAGCACTCATTTGGAGTCATGTTTCTGGCCTCATGATGAATGTTAGTCTGTTTTCGTCTCTACCAACTCCTCAAGAAAGTCTTGCTAAAGAATTGCCAGGTCTGTTCAGCTTAAAGATCCTGATAACTCTTTTAAGATCTATGCTGTTTCTTTGAAAATACATTATTAAAAGAACAACACTGTCCTGTCTGAGCGTTTTTGGTTCATATTGCTAGGTGTTTACTCTTGCGTGAGCCTTAGCAATCTGCTGAGTAGTGTTTTTTTAGAGGGCCCCACCTCTCTGCTTGTTCTTTTTTTTGATAAAATGATGAACTCCTTGCTCTTGGATGTGAGTAATAAGATTGACTGGAGGGATGATGCTGCACCACTCTGTCCACCTCTCTCTACCCGGTTCTGCCTGAGCTGAGCAGTGCTGGGCAATGATACATCTTAATTCATGGGTAGATTTGGTGACAGATGCTCTCTCATTTATCTTGCAGAAGTGGGTCATAGTACCAAGTTCATCTTCACACTAATATACAGTGTTCCTTTTTTTCTTAATGCTCTTTCTGAGATGATTTTTCTGTTTCTCCGCCTCTGTCTGTATCTCTCCCCTCCCTAGATCGAGTAGCCTACATCCCAGTAGACAACTAGTTAAAAACTGATAGACTACACATCAATCCTGCATCTCCAGTGCATTTGAAGGGACCACACTGATTGCACTCCACTTATCTATCAGCAGCACACATTAACTCCTGCAGATGTGTTATATTATTTTGGCCAAAGCAACAGTGTGGTAATACTTCACCTTTCATTAGTCAAGACATTATGTGCTACTGACTTAGACTGCTAAAGTGGCCTGCGCTGATTTTTTTTGATGTAGTAAGCTTCGTTCATTTGGTCTTAATCATCTACTTGAGTTGTTGGAATTAAAACTTTAGTCATACTAGTGGACAGCTCTAAGGTTGGCAATGTTGGTCTATCAGATTATCTGTCTGCAAGTCCTGTATTAACTTGTTCAAAGACATGTTCAGATGTAAGCTCATTGTGGAGGATGTGGTCTGTAGGGTAGGGCATCAAGTAACGTTTCCAACTTGGAACCAGTTCCAAAGTGCAAATTCTAAAGGAATCAATTAAAAAGTTTCAATTCAGTTTTGCTTATTGATCCCTAATCAAATGTCACATGCTAGTTTCTAAACGGTGTACTGCTGTTGTTTACTGTGTATCTACTACTATCCGTCTGCACCATTAGTCAAGTGAGCTGAATGCCTGTGTGTCTTTGTCTCATGAAGCATTTGTCTTAATAAATCATGAATCTGGCATTATTCTTAGTTAACTTGCCGAGATGGTGCTTAATTGGCAGGTAGACAGCACAGTTGGTGTGATTTTCTTGTAACAATCACTTTAATTTATGGTGCTACAAAATGCTTTACAATGGCAGGATTGGACTCCGCTGTTGTTACAGTAAATAAACCAGAAAAAAGTTGATCGTCGCTTTAGTTTTGATCACTTTATCTACCTGTTTGTATATCTTGGGACCATTTATACGTTAGTAGCAGTGTCACATGGGAACAATGCAGAAGAACACTGTTGTAACATTATGTGAACAGAGACTCTTTTTCATTGCTCTTCTGTGACAGCGAACACAACACACAGACTTTAAGTAACTATTCTGCTTATTGAGCCACATTACCGCTGACTAAAGTAACTTTACTGCCCTTACAGCGATACTGTTCTGTGACTGCAGCAACATGCTGCTACTTCTTTCACACACTGGGAGAGACTCACTTCACACCACAAACCCACTGGTTTACGTCACCTCCTTCATTAAAGAGGGTGTGCAGTTAGACTTTGGGTCTGCTAAACTCACTGGTTAAAAAATATAGTAACTATATGTATTCATATAATCATGAAGTGTTTGTTTACTTAGACAGAGATGGGCAGCGGTGGAGGGTGTACTCAGATCCTTTACTTATGTAAAAGTACGAATACCACACTGTAAAAGTCCAACATTGAAAATGTTACTTCAAGTAAAAGTATGTATATGTCACAGTAGAAATCGCGATCCAGGATAAAGGCTGATTGTCCTAGGACAGATTGCGATCGGAGTCTCTCCTAGGACAAACTCAAATTTCTTTTAATGATATGATGTTAAAATAAAGGAAACAACAATATTCTTACAAGTTGCGCAAGAAAACACTCCTTTTATGATCAAATTAATACATTCCCATTTATGAGTTTATTATACTTACAGTATTTACAGTCTATTCTGACTCCAACAGTATGTGGGTCCAGCTTTCCCTAACCCTCACCCTAACCTTCACCTTAACCCTAACCATAATTAAAATACTTCTGTCTTTAAGATTTATATTATATTGTATTGTTTTTTGTTATTGTCCTGTTAGAAACTAGGAGAGACTCTGATCGCAATCTGTCCTATAGGACAATCGGCCATTATCCTGGATCGCGATTTCTACTGTGACACGTGTATGTATATATTATCATGAAAATGTACAATAGTATTAGATTAATGCAGAAAGATATCTCCTGTGATTGTTACAATATAATACAGTATAGCTAAATTATTATTACTTATGCAGTAATGTAAAAGCAAGATTTTACTGCTGCAGTAACCATAATTATCTGTAACTCAAAGAATCAGAATCAAGAATCGCTAAGAACCAGAATCTATGAGCATAATTAGAGTTGGAATCAGAATCATTAATATACCAACGATGCCCAACCTTTATAGTCTGTAATGTTGCTCAACTCTATTTTGTCCACCATATTAATGCTAAATGAGAGAAACACAGTTGAATCTCTCCAAACAGTTATATCAAAAATGGAACATTGATCATGAAGAGGAGATTTATTGCAGCATTGTATTAGACTGCCTTGGTTTTAGGTAGGCGTACTAAAAAAAAAAAAAAAAAAGTCAGCTGATCATCTCCATCTATTACATAATAAAACTGGCTATCTTTCCTCACTCTCACTTTTTCTGTCCCCATCTGCCGGTCTTCACACATTTTCAGGTGTCAGTCTTGCCTTCCATCGGGATTGAATCTACACCTTTCTTCCAGAAGTGGCGTTTCTGCATAAATTATCAAATAAATACTGACACTGTGGCACAGTGAGCCGGCGAGGACCGTTGTTGCAGGAAGCTTAGAAAGCGGGCCATTTGTTATGAATGACTAGCTGTGACACTGCATTCATTCAATAGAATTTATATGTATAGAGGAATAGTTGTGCTGCGTGTTTGGACTGGAACATAAAATATTTCTCAGAATCCGAGAATTACTTACCTGTGTGTCCTTGAAACATAAGTAAAAAACACACTGTATTCATAAATTGACGTCTGTGTGTGTGTGTGTGTGTGTGTTACGTGCTTCTGTAAAGGTGTGGGGGCGTGTGAGTGCAATTTCAGGCTCCTGTGTTTGCATAACTGTTGTGTTATGATAGGCGAGATGCAGTATGTGCTTCTGTGTGCGCAATGTTGTGTGAATGCAATCATGTTGTTATCAGCTTTTAATCGTGTGCATATGAAAGCCTAAATGTGTGCGTAAGTGAGTTTTTTTTTTTTTTGTAGTTACCTTCTATGCACATTAAAGTGCTTTTAGCTTCCGTGTGTGTGTACCAGAGATAGAGATATCTAATTCAGCTGCCCTTGATTCATTGCAGGACGGTGCTATCTTTTTTTTTTTTTTAACTGGCTGTGGTTGAGGTGTTTACAGTTCCCATTCATGTGTGTGTGATGCGGTCAGAAAACACACTGTATTTAATGGCAAGCAGGATATTTTCGTTTGAGTGTGTGGGCGGCTACTGCGCGGATGTCAGAGGCAGACAGATAGGGGAGAGAGAAAGAGGGAGGGAGGGTGAGAAATCACATGGATGTGTTCACTTCCTCAAAGCCACATGAACCTCCTCTCAGCTTCCTGCTCGTCTCTCAGCTCTGGCTTTTTAAAAACATCAGCATGGCGCACCTCCGACAAAGATATCTGTGGATTTGGGTTCTGTGACCATGTACTTCCCTGTCTTCCCTGTGTGTGAACATCCTGACGTGTCAGTTTGTGTGTCCGTGTGTGGGTGTGAACCCTCTTAACTGTGTCTGTGTTTAGTCTGAAGAAACACAATTCCATGTTGTGGGTGTGGATATAGCACCTTGGTAGATGACTAATAGGTGTGACAGAGATGAATGGAAAAGGAATTATCTGATGTGGCGCTTTTCCAAGACCAACATAACACAGCGGCTTCAGATCTCTAGCTAGTTCTACCTGCCACCTGACTTCCTGTTGAAGGTTAAAGGTCGGGCTGAGAGGAGGAGGATACTGTTTGTGTTTCTGCTCGTTACCACAAAGGAGGCAGTTTACTTTATGTAGAAAGATAAGTCTGATGTTACAGTAGATAGCGGTCAGTACTAATGCTACTATTACTGCTGCTGCTGGTGCCATGATTCTATGGGCATTTACACTGAAAACAGGCCTGTTCTAAATACATGAGAGGGTCTGTGTTGGTGTTACTTCGGGTTAATACTGGCAATGTAGCATCATTCATCATTTTTAAGACCAGGAGAGTTTTTTTTTAAACACGTTATTTTGAATGTAATCACTTTAGCCCAGTGGTTCTCAACTGGTCCAGCCTCAGGACCCACTATGTCTCTATTAATAACGGTCTTGACCCTAATTTTTGAAGTTTGCTGTTCCTGTTAACAAATGAAGGTTTATCTGGGTGTAGTCTCAACGCATTTTGATACAGCTTGGAAAAAAATTGGCTTATTTTTTTTGCTCATTTTGGTATATTTGGACACTTTTGCAAAGTTTTGTGCATATTTTGTCCCATTTTGACAGATTCTGAGCACATGTTGGTTTATTTTTGGCATGTTTTAGCATAAATTTCTCCAATAAGCTGGCAGAGCCAAATCTAGAGGTTAATAGTGGGCAACTACTGGTGTCACCACCACTAAATATCCTGCTATTGAAAGCAAACTGTGTCATAAGAAACGCATCCTTTAAAATAAAAGACTTTATACCACTACTTTTTTGAGGGGGCAGGAAATGTGTTTAGTTGGGGGACCTCAGGAGACCTACGTAGAAACGTAGGAGAGTAAGTGAGGGTGAAGGGGCTCCATTATTAAATGATATGATAGCTGCTATAAGCCAGAGAAGGAGCAGCTGAGAGTTTGTTCATGAGACTGTCAGACACATTAGGCAGTGGTTCGTGATCCAGCATTTTACAGTTCTAGACAGTTATCAAGAGGAATTTCTTTTTTCTCATTGTAACATATACACACATACAGCATTCATGTGACGAAGCTACTAAAATTTGTCTAGTTGCACAAAGTTGATCTGTCAGTGCCATGCCTTCCCAGTTCTTTTTTTTTTTCATTGCATAGTGGAAAAAGTTTAGATTTTTATTTTTTTTGCCAGAATGCCCAGCTTTCTTTTCAGGAGTATTGACACACCAGCTGTGTCACTGGACTGGCCTCATTCTAATAAATGAGGAGGATGGGATTTTCACGCAGGCTGAGGGCACATTCAGGACATCAGTGGCTCGGCATGACAAACGAAGAGCTCTCAGTCGTTTCAATTGAATCAGTCCATCAACGCAGCAGGGGTGCTGCACAAGGGGAAAACAAGGCAGGGTCCTCCTCCCACAAAGGCGAGCCAGGCCCTACTTTGGTGAAACCCAAATACTTGTCTGTCTTCAACGTAGACAGTTTTTGTATAAATATTTGCACTGTATAATAAAAATGAAGTCATGGATTTGGTAGTAACATTTATTTAACGTTCAGTAGTAAGAACACAGGGTAATGGACACTGATTGTTTGCTTGTTAGTGAGATAAGCTTTTACTGTGTTAAGTTAAGGCAGCTCTACCTCATTAAGAGTTGGAAGAAGAAAGGAATATTAAAAGTTAATTCATCACCCATGTCAACGTGTGTAAAATTGGATTGATTACAAAATCATAATGTCATTTATTGATGTGTTTAATTAATTTCTCAGACCTACATTGTACAGTGTTTTGGCATCTGGTAGCCTTTAAAGATCCTAATCTGTTGCTCAAACTGAATTTTTCACATTAAACAATTTTAAAGAACTGATTTCATTTTGAATCCCTACTGAGACCGCTGTATAACCACAATCTAACCACAGTAGTTAGCTGTTTTTCCACATCTGTACTTATTTTTTGTATTTGAATTGTACCTAAATATGTAATGAACACTAAGATGCACGAGATGGAACTAACTGGTGTTGTAGAGAGTTGTGAGGCTTCACTGAAACATTTGCCATCCTCAAGGCCAGGGCCTTTGCATAGTAAATTATACTTATTGTTTTTATTTATTTATTTATTTTATTTACAAAGGCTGACTTTTAAGATGAGGTCTATCACTTTTGTGGGGTAAGGACCTAGAGCATATGCAGGAAGTGGAAGAATACAGGTTAGAAATAGCTGGGTTTATGTTTACACATCGAATTTACACTGAACCTGCTTTTAGCAATGCTGAGGTCCCTTCAGAAAAAGGTGTTCTAGCAGAAAAGATGAAGATATAGAGGCTCGTGTTTGCCAAGCCTTCACGCACATGACACTATTAGTCGAAATTGCCAATCCTGGATTGTGCACACCGACTTAGTATTTCACTTCCAGTTCAGGAAGGTCACCTCTCTGTGTGTGTTTGTGTGTCCAGCAGAGTAGGGCTGTGAGTGCTGGTAATAATCAAGGAAAGAACTGTGGAGAGTGACTCCAGCTGTGTGAGTTGTGTTTGGGTGGTGTGTTAGTAGTTGCTGAGTGATTAGCCGGACAAGTGTGCGTTTCTCTCTGTTGGTAACAATCGGCAGCCAGTGCTACGTGTGTGTGTACGTGCCACTGATAATGTCTGCTTGGCATGAATAGTTAGTGTCCAAAGGGCAACTATTTGGGCAACCATTTGCTTACATGTGCAAGTGTGGGTTTGCAAAAAAAAAAAATAGGAAAGTGAAACCAGGGCGGGAGGTCAGGGCCAGCTAATGCCTCCTTTTATTTTAACAAGGATTTCCTCCCATCACAGAGCCGGCTTTATTAAGGGCAGTACATGGCATCCTGTGGACAAAGAAAATCACTCCTTTCCCATCACAAGACCAATTTCAGTACCACTTGAACTGTCTGATGCAGGAAAGGAGTGGCAAGGCTACGTGATGAGTACTGGTGTTCATGTTGGATTCTCACGTAGTAAAACATTTGTATAGATGATGCCAATTTCTGTTTGGTGGAAGTAAAGCAGTAGTTTATTTATTTTTGTATATTATTTTTTAAAAACCTGCCTCTCCTGCTTAATAACCTTTCATGTAAATGTCAAAGAGATGTGGTTTATGGCTTAAAATGAAGGCAACACTCAATTTTATATTTAGAAATAAACAACTTATTTCTCTTTCTTCATGAAAATATAGGACAACGAATACAGTTTCTCTGTAAAAATCATTACTTTAAAAAAATAGCATACAACAAAAATGAGCACATGTAAAATGTTTCACAATTGTGTCATCTTACAGTAACTAGATTATTTTATTGTTGAAGTGTAGAGAGTTTTTATATGCCAATAAATAGGCTTCAATGTAACAAGGGGCTCAGTTTTTAACAGTCAAGAGGAGTATGGAAGATACTTTAGTTGATTACGAAACAACAGTGTAGCTTAGACGTTGTTAAATAATATATACTTTTTTTTAATACAATATAGTCCTTAGTATTGGTTCATAAGCAAATTGTGGATGCGGCGTCTCCGCACCAGGAAAGGGTTAACAGGTTGAACTTCACAGATCCTGATGGTCTGTTTCCTGCAAACACCACAGCGAGAAACAAAGTTGACCACCTGCAGATCCGTTTGATTAGCTGTTTTTTTGCTGAAAGAACTCACAAGTCGTACTGCACGTTTGCTTGTATTCCCACTCCTTGGAAAGAGCTGAGTAGAATATGTTTGTGCATTTCTGCTTGTGTGTGTATTTTTGATTAGCGAAAAATAAAATTGCAACAGCATTACAAGGACAAGCCAGTAAAAGAAATATTAACTCCGGATGTCAAACATCAGCAGATACACACAGTGGTCTTGGAAAGTATTCAGAGCCATTGATTATATGAATGAGATTTCTTTGTTTGACTGTTTAAACTGCTAAAAGTTGCCAGCTATAAAAATGGGTTCATGGTAACTATGTCCAATCTATACACCTCGTTTTCATTCATGCTGCTCCAAAGCACTGATGGCTAATTTCTTAACCCTTTAATCTTAAGACGTGAACCTCAAAATGTCCACATGGTCTTTTTTTCTTATTTTGACTACAAAAAGGTAAGAAAATGTCCTGTGAGTGCTTGTGCCCATTTTTTCAGAAGAAACTTTTTAAATCTGGCAGTTATTTACGATTTACTGCCTATTATAAGAGTTTCATCCAGCGGATTCCTGGCGGGGCACGGATGAAATTACTGTAATGACCGTAATGACAATGTTGTTGCACTTTACAGCCAATATAGTGTCATTACGGTAATTTCAGATTCCTGCGGGGGCACGAATGAAATTACCATAATGACACCATATTGCTGTAAAGCGCAACGCCTCAGCTTTCAGAATCCGTTAGATTTTTTTCCGATAGCACAAACGGTGACATATTTACAGTATTCCAAAGTGCGCTAGCCCCGATGACGCACTAGGACTTAAAGGGTTAAAACATAAGAAATTAAATAAGTCTTATTACCCACTGATGGTGGCTTAGCCCTGCCTGCATCCATGATCACTCAAATTTACTTCACACCTTTAATGTTAAGGCATTAGAAAACCTACATCTCCTGCTGATTTCATGTTTTCTTCTTCTTTTACCTTCATGTATTGCTTTATAATATTAGTATTATGTGGTATGATCAGCTTGTAAACGCAGCCAGTGCTTGGCATCATGAGGGCAGACATCTCAGGGTGAATACTAAACATCACAAGGCTGGAGAGCCCAGCTGTGTCCTCTTTAGTGGACAGGATTGATTGATCTGATTTATTTAATTTAATCAGGAAATCCTGTTGAGACCAAGAGCTCACTTCTAAGACAGACCCGAGTTCACAAACATATATAGCTACATATTCACAGTTCATTCACTCTGGACGGCAATCACATGCACACACAGAAATAGCATCTCTAAACTGTTACAAGATAAAGTAGAAGCTAATAGTGCTTTAAAGTTGAATGAGAGTCTCGAGGTTCAAACTGTTGCACTTCATTTCAGGAGTGAGTCCTGTAAATAGATGAGGATCCAGGTTTGCTGATGCCAGTGATATCCAGCCAACCCCTCCATATAAAGACAGCCTTACACATGCAGAATAAGTACTTCATCCGTTTTTCAGATGAACAAAGGCAAATAAGTCTGACTGACATGAGCTGTGACACGCCATGGACTGCCTGTCAACCTCAAAGTGTTTATTAACTGAAGTTTCATTAATAAGATGCAGCTAAGAGACGACAAGATTTACATATTTTCAGCTGGTTTAAATGACACTGACCTGACAGAATGCTTATTGATGGAAAAGTGAAGTGTAGTTGAAAGTCATTAGCTGTGGAAGAACTTTGCTCACACCGCAAGGAGGATTTTCAGTGTAAGTAACAAACATCAGGCAGATTTTTGCCGATGAATTTGTGGCTTCAGGTGGTGCAGGGGGGGGAGGTGAGGAGAGTCGCTACATCAGAGAGGCCCCTCAATTAAGATCAAACGGCTTTTTTTTATGTAAGGGTCACAGTGTCTGAGGTTGCCTGCCAAAAAAAGAGAGCGCAGCTAATTCTGTTGCTCATGGTAATCATGTTTTTGATCAGACATCTGTGATTCGATTTGGAGAGGAAGCTATTTCTGATCTGTTTTCTCTCGAGGGTCCTTTTGATCATAAACATCACAGCGCCGCTAACGTTTGAATATGGCTTGCTCCTCTGATAGCGTTGCCATTTTAGGTAAACAGTCAAGTTAACAACAATATCAATGAATAATGACTGATTAGCATTTACAAGCGCTAGCTTGTCTGTGCATTTGACATTGCATCTTGATCATCAACTGTGGAAGTAAACTGCAGCAGAACGTTTCACAGATTGGAGTCATTTGTGTGCACTGTGTTGCTGTGAAACATTGACTGTCTCTGTGTGGTGTAAGGGATCATCTGTACAGTGTGAATATTGATGCCTCACGGGCACTGGGGCACTGTCACGTCACTCCCATTGCCCCCTCATTGTCACTGCGGCTACTTTCTGCATTGCTCTGCCACCCTGACCCAACAACCCACTCGTCTCCCATCGAATAGGAAACCCAACCGGCAGCACACCATGACCACATTCCTGCCACCACTGACTGCCGTTACAGTGAGCCGTGACCCCTGACATTCCAGAAAGCTTAGCAGAGGTGATTTTATCTCAAAAATTACCCTTATAATTATGAGGTTCTTGTTTAAAATGTTAAGCTTTAGCTCTATGTGCCTTGAGGTAAAGTACTAAGCTCTTGTTATGTGTTTTGTGTGTGTGTGTGTGTGTGTGTGTGTGTTATGTAATTTGCTGGGTGTAATGCAGCTTTCCTCAGTACATTTGATTAAATGAACAAGTATCATTGTGGATCTGCATGTTCCCATGGTTTTGTACATCTCCTGCAAACCTGCTGCTGCCACTTAGCCATCTTAAGCAACAATTATATAAAAATAGAAAATCTTGGAAGATAATCTAAAGTTAGATTATCTTCCAAGATTTTCTATTTTTATATATTTGTTGCATCGTGTTCAATATCTTGCTGTTATCACTTGTCATTCTTCCTTTAAACACTGTTAATTAGTTAAGTTCTCTGCTGCTCCTGCTGGAGTCATTGCCTTCTATAATCTCCAGTGTGTGTGTGTTTTCATGTGTTTCACTGTGCCTGGATGTTGTTGTGTGTATAGATTGACACACAGG
>OMNN01033818.1:0-12047 GCA_900302755.1 Chromis chromis | reverse complement strand
TGAACCATTGGACATGGACAAGAGGACCTCTCAGGGTGTCCTATGGGGTCTGGAACCAGGAAGTTGGCAGTAGATCCTTTGGGTACTCTGGCTTGTTCCTCAAGATGTTCCTGATTGATTGATGTTTTTGCCATGTGGTGGGGTACATTTTCCTGTGGGGGTAGGCCAGTGACATTTGGGATTTCCATTTGCATGAGGGAGTGTGCTTGTTCTGGGACAATGTTTATTTGGGTGTCTAAGTCTCATCAACACGGATGTTAAAATCCAAGGTTTTCCAGCAGAACACCACATAGTACCAATATGATCAATGTTCACTTCACCTGTCAGTGGTCAGAATGTTGTGGCTGATCGGTGTATTAGAAAGCCTAACCAACTAATTCCAATCGAAAGTAATGACATAGGGTCCTCTCTGGTCTACCCTGTTAAATATCTACTTAAACAGCCAAAGTATTTACACTTAAGATTTTTAACTTGCTCTCTGAAGCCTGTTTCAACAGGTTCGTGAGGAATTGCATCACATTTCAGAAGTGATGATATTATTTCATTGGATCTTTATTCTTAACCTGTAATCCTAAAAGTTAATGATGTATCTTGTGAAAACCAATTTTATGTCCCAACACTCCTGAAAAATGATTTATGTCTTTGTAATGTGGAATAAATCTTCTTCTTTTTTTCTACCAGCAGCTTCTCTGGATGCACTGGTTCAAAAGAAAAATCCAGTTTCTTAGATGAGAGGAACCCACATAACAAAAAAACCCCAAAAAACCTGACGAGTATAAAGGCTTATTTCAAAGACTGAAATCGTATTTGATAAACTTCAGTGATACAAAGTGAACAGGAGACGTAGTCAAAGTGCAAAAAGTCAAAATGAAGCAACAAAGGAAAGCTGCGACTCTCAAGCTTGCCTCCTGAAAAACCAGAGAAAAAGGACAAGCAGCCCCAGAGCTGCGGTTAAAGGCCGACGTCGCTCCATTGATTATTTTGACAACAGCAGTTTTTGTGCTGCGACACACACTTTCACATTTCAGTCACAACCCCCATCTCGTGTTTGTCCCCCCCCACAAATTTACTGCCACGGATGAAGAAAACCAGAACGCACTGCCTCCAGTCCAGGAGCCAATAAATCTGAAGCGGGGAGATGATCCATGGTTAATACAGTTTATGTTCTATCCACCAATCAGCATAAAGCGCCATACATCTAATAAGCAGGCCGCCCATGGGGGAGACTCAAGGCTGGTAATTCTATAGAAATGAAATCGAACTTCCACTAAATGGAAGTGCTGCTGGAGTCGGCCGGGTGAGGAATCGCTGCCACAAGAGTTCTGCTCCTAAAATGGCACTAATGGCTCCTGAAAATCACAAAAAAAAGAGATATGAGGAGACAGATCGTCCTTCCCTGCATGCTAATGCACAGCAACTGAACAAAGCCCTAACTTGTCTAATCCAAAGTCATTCTTCATAGAAAGGAAGAATGGTTTCCACCAGCTTCATAATATTTTTTCATATCCTCCAAACTGAAATGTAAAAAGGCATATCTAATTACTTCGTTCCTGCCTGGGTCTTGACGCAATCAGAAAATGAAGCCGTTTTTAGGCTCTAAAGGTGGCCCTCTGTGCTACGGCATCTTAAAAACGTGTGACTGGCAGCTGGAAAATGGTGTGACGTTAAAACACACGGTGCATTGAGTTTGTTCTCTGTGTGTGTCAACCTTTCAAATCTTCCACCGTCAGAGAAACGGTGCGTTTAGAGAACATTTAGTTGCACTTTAGACACTTTAAAGCAGCCTTGTCACGGGGGTGGAGGCGTGTTTTTATGACTGTTTGAAAGAAGATCTCAAAAGTTCGACTAAAACTTTCTATTGAAATGACTGAAGAACAAGGCTTTATTCTGTATGTATGTGTGAATAACTGTCATCCTACTACATATATAATTAACTTTAGTCCACACTGTTTATCCAGTGGGTTTTCTTGATTGTGAGGCTGCAAGAGATAACAGTTCTATTAGTGTTTTTGTGAATTGCATTACATTATATTGGAAGTTATGCATGCTGACACTAGTTTGTCATCACAATTACTATTTAGAGCTGATATAATTACTAGATTCCACAGTTAATTAATGGAAATGTAAGCAGCAGTTGTCATAACTGATTAGTTGTCAGTATTTTTCTAGCAGAAAATCAAGAAAATCACGCTTTCAGAAGTAAATAGCTCAGTTAAAGCTACAAGCATGACTGCAGCGCTCAAGTCAAACAATAGGGCAGTGGTGGCCTAGTGGTTTGTGAAGCAAACTTGTAACCAGTGGGTCGCCGGTTCGAGTCCCCAGACTGGCAAGAGAGGTTGAGGTGGGAAAGTGAGAGCGACCACCATGCTGCATTGATTTTATTGGTGAAGTCTGTTTTATTTTGCTCTCAATCTCTAATTTCTTCCATACTTGTCTCCAGTCTGCTCTGGTGGAAACACTGCCTGCAGTTCAGCCGAAAAGTCTCTGAATTTTTATCATATGACTTTTGGTCACAGCTGAGTCACTTATTGTTTCTCTGTTGCATTGAAGCAAGCATTAAAATGTTTTTGTTTTTTATTGGGTGTTTAGTGTAAATAGTGAATTTTCTGCATTTAAAAAAAAAAGACACATGTAGAATAAAGCGATTTTGATTAAATATCACAATTTTAAGATTAGATTTTGTGAATTTTCCAAACAGAACCATTCATCAAACTTTGTAAGCTCAAGGACTATTAAAAAGATGAAAATGTGATTTTAAATTGCATAATTTTCGCTAATATTTCAAAATATAGCATGCCTTTCAAACCCAGTGGTGGATTTTAGATTTCATAGGCTTAACAGATAAATGAACTCTAGAAAGTACAAAGCTTAGGACAAAGTTAACGTTGTGGAGGCCACCACATGCAGGATTTCATGGTTCTTTTTTCTCGCTCCATTTGGAAAGCAGCGCAGTGAACCAACCATTGAACTACTTAATCAAACCACTGTTTGACTTTACTGGATGAACTCAGTCTGGGAGCTTAATTAATACGATTTCCCCTTCACACACTTGTTTTGAACTTCAAGTCAGAATTAAAAAAGGAAAAAAAAAGATATATAACCAAGAGACTAATACAATCTAGATTTTAATTGGCTCTATTTTTCCATCTTGGGTTTGAATCTTGTAATTTTGTTGTAGTAAACCTGTTATTATAATTAGATTTAATTAGCTCCCCAGCCAAAGCTACACTGAACCTCTCAGAAGAAGAATCTCTTGAAGGGTTTGACATTTTGCTGAAAGCTTTTATTTGAACATCGCCAGTGTCGTATGTAACGGTTTCCTACACAGATGGGTGAACATTTTTAATTAATTCTCAACTGTAAATTAATTAGACTGTCCGAGGGGAGATGAGACGAGGGAGGGAGGCCGGGAGATTGAAAAGCGTTTTCTGGGGTCAGGTTGGAAGATGTTTTTTTATTCCCTGGTTCCTCTGCGGTACTGTATTAGTGACCTGAAGTCAACGCTGACAGCTCTACATAATGAGGGCAGGCGGGGGTGTTTACTTGACTCCTGCCTCAAGGCTTTCATCCACTGTCAGGTCAGTGACCATCATGTTAGCCAGCGTGAAGAGCCGGACTGTAGCTGCGTCGTTTCAGCTGCTGAGACATGCTTGTTACGTTACATGGGTTCATTCGGCGCTGCAGGGCCGAGTATCAATCACACAGCTGGGCCTTGAACACAATGAATACAATGGGAAAAGACGCTGAGTCCAACTGAAGTGAATCGAATCTATTTTGAGTAATTTATTCATAATTTAGGTTTGTTTTGTCGAATCAGTGAGGCGCAACCGGAGCACGGCCTCCTTTTTCTTTCAGTCCCCGACATTTCTGTGGAAGAGCTCTGGGGTTCTGCCAAGTTGACACACTTTATTCTGTCTGGACTCGGCGTCACAGTGGACGTTTTCCTGCCAGTTTTCAGTCAAAAAAAACACCACTGTAGGCGATGTTACTCAAAATGACCCAACAGGAGTTCACATGAACTAAACTTGGCCCGCTGCCGTTTCTCTGCTCCTTGTGTTGCACCTTTAAATTAATTTTCCTTCTGATAGTTTTATGTGCGTTGAATGGCTGATCGCTGCTAAGTATGCATGTGACGCAGGCGCCAGATTGCATTGTGTAATTAGGGGAAATGATTGCAAGTTAAACAAAGGCCAGCACACGGAGACGATCTGCACCGAGGAGCAGTTCAAAATATTCTATTAGGGGAAAATATAAATATGGAAAAGACTTAGTGAATACTTACGCACAAGCTAATGGGGCTATTTTCCAGTTATGCATTTAAAGGCTCAGGCATAAATACACCAGCAGTCATTTTCAGTTACACCCTGAACGTGGAGAAAATGGACGACAGGTTTGAAACAGGAGCTACACTCCAGTTAATACTGTACAAAGAATTACCTTGTTTATAATAAAACATCTTCTTTTGCAACACCTATGCTAGAATAAAGACTGTTTTAAGGTGAGGGTGAACATTTTACACCACAGTATTCTGTCAAATTTGCATGCCAACCAAAATGGAATATACTGTAAATATATATGTTGTCAAATTAACTGTATCTTACAACCAACAGTTATCCAGTAGATGCTGTGTTCCTACAGTAAAATACTGGCAGCTGAGTATTTTACTCTATTTTTACAGTGCTACTATTGTAACTTATTTAAACAATTGATTACTATAACATTTATTGCAGTATTCTACTGTAAAATGTGAAAAATACTTCCCAATATTATACTATATTTATAAAGTTGTGGGGCAGTGGTGGCCTAGTGGTTTGTGAAGCAAACTTGTAACCGGTGGGTCACCGGTTCGAGCCCCGGGACTAGCAAGAGGTTGAGGTGGGAGAGTGAGAGCGACCACTTGTCCCAGTCACCACCACTGTGGACCCTTGAGCAAGGCCCTTAACCCGCTTTATTTATTACAATAAAGACATATTTAGCTGTTGATGTAAATCTGCACCTACTAATACCGTGAAAACAACACAGATTGTTTACAGTGTTCAGCATCCTTCATGTTTGGAAAGCCTTCAGCTGAACAGTAACTCTCTCAGCCTCGTTCACTCAATCTCCTGTCAGCCTCACTTTTTATGAAGACTGTGCACTTCATCGATTTCTTATCGAGATTTGAAACAACACAATTAGCAAATCGCAAAGGCTGCAATTCAGTTTATGCATTATGCAGCATCTGAGCCAAGGTTTAAACTGTCGTGTCAATAATTTTAGAAAATCATGTCAGTCACACTTTTGATGGTGTCTAATGTGATGATGCTGCATCATGTTTAAAATTTCTTGAAGTTCAGCTCTAGTTTTTATGTATTAGTTTTATATTTCTGACTCACCATCCTCGCTCATGACTCGCCATAACTCCTGGCTTCATGACAGATTAAACTTTGGAATCCATATTTGTAATAAACATGTCAGGAGACGCTTGTTGGAAAATGTGTTGTGTGAGAAATAGAACAGTTAGTCCAGGTTACTGCACACTTTCAGGCCTAAATAACTCACATAGTCACCGCTGATGGAGCGTTACAGCTGCTGGACCTGGACACAACATTAAGTTTGTTCTGTTGGCTACACTTAGATCAGGGCTGCTGCCACCTTTATATTCCAGTTTGGGAAGGGAGTTGAGTTATTTTGCAGTTTATTTAGAAAGTTGGAACTCCTTTGATTATGTTTCTTTCAGACCATGAATTTATTCCCGTCCTTTCTTTCCTCTAAGCAATAAATAACTTGGGACATGGAATGCGATGCTCTCAGATCTGTTTTACAGCAATTAAAGGTCCAGCCAACAACTTTGCAGTCGCAGTTGAGGTTTTAAACTGTGAAGCATCTCCATATAAAATATTCACAAAGTGCAAAAATCATCAGCTGTGTTTTGGTGCCATGCTTTGTTCCCTTGACAGCCAAATAATATTGATAATTAATGCAAACAACCTGCTGAGATCTAAGCTAACAAGGACACAAACCCTGCAGAATGATAATGAACTTTATTTCTCTGTAATTTTTAATTTTACCTTTTAAAACCAGAGTACAAAAACAATCAGCAATAAAATATTAAATTAAAAGGCAAATTAAACTTAATTTGACATTATAAAATATTATAGGAAGGCCTCCATGTGGGTCTTTAAAGCCTGCTTTGTTTATTAATCATAGTACTAAGCAGAATCTTAGTTTAACTGGTGTGCAGCACTTATAAATAATAATAATAATAATGACACTCAAAGACGCTTTACATTGCATTATTCATTCACTCCCATACTCGATGGTGGTAAACTACGTATGTAGCCACAGCTGCCCTGGGGTAGACTGACGGAAGCGAGTCTGCCAGTCTGCGCCATCGGCCCCTCCGACCACCACCAACCACTCTCTCTCACACTGCATTCATAAATCTGTGTTTTCTAAAATTGCAGCAACTGAAGGGCCAAAATAATGTTGATAGTTACTGCAGACAACCTGCAAATGTGGCTCAGATTTAAGCTAACAAGGACACAAACCCTGCAGAATGATAGTAAACTACATTTCACCATTGAAAACCAGAAGCTTTACAAAAACAAACAGCAATAAAACATTAAAAAAGACAATTAGACATTGTAACATATTATACAAATGCCTGTATGTGGGTTTTTAAAGCCTCCTTTGTTTTTTAATCATAGTATTATGCAACAAATGACTTTACTCACTTTACTAAACAAAAAACACCAGGTTTAATGTTGCTTTTCTTTACTCTTGCAGAACTTCGACTTAGCATGGAGGCTTAGAAACTCAGAATCTTAGTTTAACTGGTGTGCAACACTTATAAATTGCAGCAACTTAAGGGCCAAAATAATGTTGAGAATTGATGCAAATAACCTGCAAATGTGGCTGAAATTTAAGCTAACAAGGACACAAACCCTGCAGAATGACAATAAACTTTAGTTCTCTATAATAAACTTAATATCATCTTTCAAAACCAGAGTCGCTGTAGAAACGACTGCGTCAATAAAACATTAAATAAGACAATAAAACTTTTAATTAGACATGATAAAATATTATACAAATGCCTGCCTGTGGGTTTTTTTATTAAAGCTTTTTTTTAACATGGAACACAGACTGAGGGGGAGTTTGTTCCACAGCATTCATTTGTTTTGAATCTGTGTACATGAAATTGATGTTCTAGGTGCAGAATAAAGGGTTAAAAGATCCCAGTAAGTAATCAACAGAATCTTAAATTGAATTCTTTAACGAACAGGGAGCCGGAGCAGGAATACCGTGTTCCCTGTGTGTTTCAACCTGCTGTGAAGGTGTGATCGCTGCATCGTTTAGATGAGTGAATAACGAGTTCATGGTGTGATGAGTTCGGGAGCATCGGTTTGACTTTGGCAATATTTCTAATATGCAAATAGCAAGATTGAACAAAGTCCTAATGGGCTGATTGAAGTCGAGGTATTGATCAAAAACTGCTCCAGCTTTTGCGGTTGATTGCTTTGTGGAGAGAATAACAGTTAGGAGGAACGCGAGGTGGTTATTATTCGCCCAGAAAACTAAACTGCTTCTTCAGGACTCTGTTTTAATTTGACATTTAATTCACTGTGGCCTGCTAACACAAGCAAAGTACAAGTAATTTGAATCAAATGGTGCATGGAAGTAAGTGGTGTTCCCCTTTAGAGGTACAGAGAGAAAACAGGCAGAAACAGAAAACACAACTTTAACGCGGTGTTGTATAGTAAGAAGCTGATTGAGGAAATAGTTTTTTAATGGTCTTTAACCCTCTGAACCCTCAAGTTTTTGCTTCTGCCACATTTTACTCACTGTAATATAAAGTTCTGCAACTCTATGGAAGTAGAGAGAACTTAAAAAATGTCTTATGTGCAATATAGAGCAGTTATGATGCCATAAATGATACGAAAAGACAAATATGAACGTTGGATTTCTTTTGTTATCTGTGTAACAAAAATGAAAAGAGCACTGGAATAAACACGTGCAACCTTTTTCCAAGTGCCCACAGGTGTCACTAATACAGGGGGAAAAATGGTGACTTCCTATATATATTTTATTACTTACATTTTTTTTTTTAATTTGTTTTATTACGTGTCTCCTATCTCTTATGTGTAAACAGAGTCTTCAGTTTAGCTGTAAAGTGTGAATTCTTTTCATGTGAATGTTGGTCACAGCTGGGTCACTAATGGCTTCACGGTTGTGCCAAAAAGCAAATAATCTTTTTGTTTTTACAGAATCTACCTCTTGAATTCGGTTTATTTTTGGCAAATGTTTAAATGAGACATGTAGAATAAAAACCGATGAGTAGTTCAAGGACTGTTGAAAGTTTAAAATGTGATGATTCCAGCTGTTCTTAGAGGTTCTGGCTCTGATAAGTGGTGGGATTTGGGTAATCTTGTCTTATACACCTGCTAAAGGGTTTTGGGATTCAGAAGGTTAAAGTAATAGACTCAATAGACAATACTCGACCATGTACTGACTCCTTGTAAAGACAACATCCTTATTTCAGATCCCTAGGAGCTTCAAAAAGCAACTGGTCTTCTCTTTTAGGTTCTTGAAGATGTTTTGCTTTCTACTGAAGCTCCTAGCATCACCATGACATGAATGACTGAGAATCTATGCAGACATTTTTCACTTTATATATGTCAAGTCCTCAGATCTGAGTATTTGACAATATAATTTCCAGAAATACCTATTTCAACCTCGTCTCTGTGCTATCTACATTACAATACCACGCATTTCTTCCACACTTCTCCAGTTTTCCCTCGATTTTATCACTAGCTTCAAAGCAAAAAATGAGGATGTTGTGACCAAATCACATGAGACAAATGTTAAGAGGGTGTTTTGTGCTTCAATCCCAATTTAAATGAGATCTGTAGAAAGTGTTTTTTTCTTTCCTACTCAACAGATACAACAGAGCGCGGTTCTTGTGCTCAGCTTTGAAGTGCTTTGAGGATTAGTCAAGATTTGGGTGCGGTGTGGGGGGGAGTCAGATCAGTTTTGACTAAATGTTCGTCTGAAGACGGGGGTGAGTGTCTGCCAGCGCCGGCTTTGAAAAGGGGCCTCGAGTTAATGACTTGGCCTCCAATGGTTTATCTTATTTTTCACTTTTTCTCGCAGCAGTACATCTGCACTAGAGCTCCCCACTGTTCTCCCAGAGGATCGCGCTTTAACATGCAGGAGAGCGTTTGTCGTGAGCACAACAGGAATGTAATTTCCTCCTCCTGAAATGGGAGGTAAAAAGTTGTGCGCTGAGCGATAATGACGACCCGTCCTCGCATCCCTCCACACCTGTCTCTTCTGTTGAAGCGTTAAAATCCCTGAGGAGCTCTGTCGGTGGATCTCTGTCACCTCCACCCTCCTGTTCTTCCATCCAGGTGTCATCACATTTGTACACCTGTGTTTATAAAAAAAAAAAGAAGAGCAAATAGAATTTTTCTTCACAGTGAATCAAGGAGATTTAAACCCAATTTTTAATCTAGCAGAAGGCGGTTTCAGGACCTTCGGCAATTAAGGGAACATAATAGACACACTTCCATCTCATTGAGGCCAACCTCCCTGATTTGCAGGCCTCAGCGTTTCACATTCTGTCCTCCGTTGCTTAGGCAGCTGTCGCCTCTGATCTGCTGCATAAGTGGCTGCCATTATTCCACCTCAGACCCACAGTGAGCTGCAGTAATTTCATCTTATGTATATTAGCCAGCGCATCTGCACTTGACTGAAGACATTCCTCTCTTTCAGGGATCTTAAGAGCATCGGCGACGCTTTGAGGACTTGTATTGTGTAAAGGTTCAAAGTTCCTTTTTAACCTTGAAAGCAGCAGCTGGCAAAACAATCTTGTCTTAAGGTCGAACTCAGTGCAGACGGAGATCGAACCTATTGATATTAATAAGTGCTTTAGCAGCTAAAAGCCTCTTGAAAATCATGTTTTTTTTAACCTTGTTAGCATTTCAGATGAGCTTTTCTGCCTTTAAACTGCACTGATAGTCTCAAATTCACCAAACCTTTCTGTATCAGTAGACGTTTTCCAGTTTCCAGTGTGGCTGAAACACTCCAGTATTACAACTTACCATTGTGTTGCATGGAGTAGTTTTATAGTGTTTGAGCAGGTGAGCTGGTGTGCTCGAGCTTCCATGAGTAGGGAGGGATGTTGTAAGAAGAAAGCCAGTGACTATGTGGATTCTACAGGAATCAAGAGTTGCATTTAAACCATTTTAAGACCGTAATGGATGATTTTAGTGAGAAAAAACTTCTAAATAATGTAACTTTTGAGTTTTTAGAGGTTAAATCAACAACTGCACATGAATAAGGTTTGTTGTTTTTTGATGATCTGAATTTAATTTTAATTTAATTTGTTGTCCAACAGGTTTCCAAATTGATCTCAGCTTATTGTCTCGTAAATTTAGTTGCACATGAGAAGATAATGAAACCAATTTCTGTACCTGCCCAGGGACAACAGATGCTAATTAGCTGCTAGCTAACTCTGGTGCAGTTACTTTAAATTGTCCTTGTTCTTGTAAAAATAAACTAAATAAACTAAACTAATGTTGCATAGGTTCCTTTTATGCCGGAAAAACAGATCGGACCTGTCGAGGCTTGAACATTAGACATCTGGGGATCTCTTTTGGGTTCTGTGGTGGATCCTCTGTGGATCAGGCTTGTTCTGGTACATCCTGCAGATTCAGATCAGGGGAGTTTGGGGAGGCTGGGTCAGAGATGTTACAAGGAGACTTACGACTTAAAGAATCCTGAGTAGAAATCTACAGAAGAATTTCATAACACCAAAGATGGCAGTTTTATGACACATTTGAGGCGTCTGTGGCTCAGATGGTAGAGCACGATGTCCACTAATTGCAAGGTTTCTGATTCCCAGTCCACACTTGCATTGGGGTCTTTGTTGTGTTCCTTGAGCTCTTCCACTGTTTTTTATGCAGTATCTCAGGGCACATTTCTGGTTTGCTTGGGCTGCAGCAGCATTTAGGTGCTAAACTAACATCCACATGAATGCCAGAGGTTTCCCAGCAGAATATTGCATTGTAATGAGATGATCAAAGCCATTTAGGGTTAAACAATTAATCAATTCAAATCAAAATTGCAGCGATGCAATTAGCAAATCACAAGGGCAGCAATTTAAGATATGCGAGGTGTAAATAATGAGACTGATGCTGCGGTTCAAATCGAATTAATTCCAGCAGATTTAAACTTTCTGTGGTTGCTTTTCCTGCCCGTTAACCAATGAATAGTACACTGTTCACACTTGCAGCACGTTTCACCAAGAGTTTAAACTGTCATGTCAGTGATTTTACAAATTCATGTGAGAGTCACCTTTTTGATGTTATCTCATGTGTTAATGCTGCACCACATGTTTTAAATCTATTCCACAGTGAATATTGAACTGAAGCAGGACTTTAGAAAGCTTTTTTTTTTTTTTAAGCAAATTAAAATAATCTGTTACAAAAATCACTCCATGCTAATGTCATTCACTTCACCTATCAATGTTTTTTAAATACTGTGACTGATCTGTTTCTGTTTGGTGCTAATTTTATCTCAGGTAGGAGTTAAATTCTAGTCAATCACTTGAAATAATCACTGTGAAGCCTCCTATGTTGTTTGAGAAAGCACTTTACAAACTTTTCTCTATGACATGTGCATTTATAATTTCCTGGGAGCTCCTAAACACACCTGCACATTAGAATAATTGACAGCTATCAATGCAAAACGGATGACTCAAATAACTTCATGTTTGAACCTCACATTTGAAATCCATTTTCAGGCATCACATAAACCTGCTGAATAAAATGACAGGTTTGTAGCAGCTGATTTTTCACCATAAATCTTACTTTGTTAAACATTTTTCATATATTCAGTGTTTGTCTACTTCAGTATTTATGAGCCAAAGCAAGTGCATTTTTAAATCAAAGCATCAGGTACAGACACAGCATGCTAAGAATTTCATTGTACTGATAACTATTTTATTTCTGCGTATCACAATGAAGCTTTTGATTTCTTTGAATTGAATCCCAGTTTATTATATT
>OMNN01033816.1:3378-13526 GCA_900302755.1 Chromis chromis | reverse complement strand
GTAATCAGGCTCTGTAGATAAATATAGCCGACTGAAGCCCGTCCTGCTCAGTTTTACTGTATTTTTATGGATGCAACTGATGCAGCGTCTGAAAGCTGATGCAGAAATACCTGCTGGCCACTAGATGGTGGCTCCCAAAACTCTGTACAAGCCAGTTGGTCCTCTGCATGGGAGACTTCTAGAAGAATCTCAGCTCAGTTCAGTTAAATTTAAGTACTGTAAAGCACCAAATATGTCATCTGAAGGCTCTTTACATAACAATTTACACAGAAAAAACCCACAAAATCCCAAATGTCCTTTGGATTCAATGGAAAGTGCCTGCAGAACCAGGCTCAGTTAGGGCTGGGCATTTGCCTCGCCCAGTCGGGGTGAGGTTAAAGGGAAAGCCTCATAGTGTTCCTGTATTTTTAATCCATATACAAAGCATGCATACATACCGTATATGTCATCTGAAGGCTCTTTACATACAATTTTATACGGAAAAAACCCACAAAATCCAAAATTTTCCTTGGATTCAGTGGACGGACTAAATAAAACCTTCGGCAGAACCAGGCTCAGTTAGGGTTGGGCATCTGCCTCGCCGAGTCGGGGTGAGGTTAAAGGGAAAGCCTCACAGTGTTCCTGTATTTAAGCATGCATACATAAATAAACCGCCATTTTACCGTATATGTCATCTGAAGGCTCTTTACATAACATTTTATACAGAAACAAACCCACAAAATCCCAAATTTTCCTCAGATTCAGTGGACGGACTGAAATAAAACCTTCAACAGAACCAGGCTCAGTTAGGGCTGGGCATCTGCCTCGCCCAGTTGGGGTGAGGTTAAATGGAAAGCAGATAGAAAACAGACAAACATAAAAGAAGAATAACGACTTTAAAGGTTGGTGAGGAAAAGTTTTCCTGTGTTTTTAAATTCTGAAAGATTCTGAAAACTGTCGCAGAAATACCTTCTGGCCACTAGAGGGTGGCTTCCAAAAAAAGGATCTCAGACCAGTTCAGTTCAATTATATTTATATAAAACATCAATAACGACATATCTAAAGACACTTTACATGAAATTTTATGCAGAGAAACCCAAACAAAATACAAAAATTTCTTTTGGATTCAGTGGTTGGTCAAAAAAACAAACACCTGTAGCAGAACAGGTTCAGGTAGGGTTACAGATCTCCCTCACCCAGTCGGGGCGAGGTGAAAGAGAAAGTAGATAGAGAACTGATAAACATATAAGAACAATAAAGACTTTGGAGGTTGGTGCGCACAGTTTTCCTGTATTTTTAAGGATGCAATTAATGCACAGATTCAGTGACTAAAAACTGACTGCGAAATACCTGCTGGCCACTAGATGGTGGTTTCCAAAACTCTCAAAAACTTCTCTCATTTTTGCCTCTGCATGGAACATTTCTAGAAAAATCGTAGCTCAGTTCAACTCAGTTTTATGAATATAAAGCACCAAATATATCATTTCAAGGCATAATTATAGAGATAAACCCAACAAAATCCAACATTTTCTTTGGATTAAGTTGGATGGACAAAAAAACAAACTCTGGCAGAACCAGGCTCAGGTAGGGCGGATATCTGCCTCGCCCAGTCGGGGTGAGGTTAAAGGAAAGGCAGATGGAAAACAGATCAACATAAGAGAAGAATAGCGACTTTAGAGGTTGTTGAGGACAAAACATCAGATTTAGAAACCCAAAACTCAAACTCCAGCAGAAAGATAACAAGAAGAAACATGAGTTGACTGTTTCTGGTGGACATCTGAGAATTATTGTGTCATGAAGGCTAAAAGAGAGTTGGTGTCTCGGCCTATTGAATCTGCAACGTTTGACTAAATAGAGGTTTTCTGACTCTAGATGGCAGTGAGCAGGAAAACCAAGCAAACTGTTGGTACAAAATCAGAACCTGAAATTCATTTTCCTTCCTGAATATCCACAACCACCAACAGTCTGGTTCTAAAGGCAGTGAAATGAATAATGAATGTTAGAATGTGGATGAGGGAAAACACTGATCAGCTTTTGTGTCTCCAGCAGCAGCAGCAGTGACTCTGAGCAGGAAACCAGCCTCTCGGTGGCCTCCACAGATTAATTATAGGTTCAAATGCTTGCCATGAGTGCAATAACCTGTGTTGAACCTGTAGAGGCCAGTGCAGCACTAGTTTTCTGCCCTGTGTGATTAGTGTTTTGTTACTCTTTTCCAAATTCTCCCTCTGAGGTGGGACTCGGCGTCCTCCAGCCTGCAGAGTGCAACAACATATTTATTTTCATGCAGGATCGAGCAGAAGCCACGAGAGCGTGGAAGTCTTCCTGGGTAACGCCGAGCCAAGGGATGCCTGGAAGACGTAATGTTCTCTGTGAATGATGAATGCATGACACACACTCATCTTTTCTTCCAGAGGAGGTAGCTGTTTGCAAAGAGGAGCTCACCCAGGAGGCTGTGATGGAGCAGCTCTGCCTCAGTTTCATATATAAAGATCAGGGTTTGCTCCAGAAACGCTCGACGGAGCTGCAGAACCTGGGAATCAAACATATAAGATACCGAATGTGCTGCATATTCATGTAATGAGCACAGGTTTACAGGCGTCTTTTGTTTTAAGCCTTCGAATGACGCCACTGAACACAAATTCAACATCAGATGAGGGAAGGAATTGAATATGCAAGAAATAATGCGACGCAGTAACACAGAAAGCACCGGTGGCTCAGCTGCTATAAAAGTCCCCAGTTATGAGCGAATGGATCTGGACCACCAGAACGCTCCCTACGATACAATACATACGGTGCCTGTAAAAAGTATTCACACCGCTTAGAAGTTTTCCCCTTTTATTGCTTTTCATTTTACAAAAAAAAGACTCTTTGAAACAGATTTCTACAAAGTAATGTCAGTTCATTAAAAATAGAAAATGTAAAATAAGTAATTGCATAAAGCAAACTGCAGAAATATCAACCCCTAAGTGAAGCATGGCAGTGGCAGCATCATGATTGGTGCCGCATTTGCTGCCTCTGGGTCTGGACAGCTCGTCATCATTCAAGGCAAAAATGAATAAAAGGTTTATCAAGATATTCTCCAGAATAATGTCAGGATGGAGGCCCAGCTGAAGACCACTAGTTGGGTGATGCAGTAGTACAATGACCCTAAAACATCCAAATACAGTGTCTATTAAAAGTGTTCACCCCCCTTGGATGTTTTCCCCCTTTATTGCTTTTCAAAACTTAATTAGGCTTTTTTGGACAATATTTTACCATAAAAAGACTCTTTCATGTCAAAGTGAAACCAGAATTCTACAAAGTAATGTCAGTTCATTAAAAATATAAATTGCATAAAGGAAACTGCATACCATCATAAAAATATCAACCCCTAAGTGAAGCATGGCGGTGGCAGCATCATGATTTGGGGGTGCATTTGCTGCCTATGGGTCTGGACAGCTCGCCATCATTGAGGGCAAAAAAAATAAATGGTTTATCAAGATATTCTCCAGAATAATGTCAGGATGGAGGCCCAGCTGAAGACCTCTAGTTGGAGGATGCAGTAGTACAATGACCCAAGAAGAGTCTATTAAAAGTATTTACCTGCCCCTTGGAGGTTTTCCCCTTTTATTGCTTTTCAAAACTCAATTAGGCTTTTTGGGACAATATTTTACCATAAAAAGACTCTTTCATGTCAAAATGTTACGGCCACTCGTCACAGTGTGCCGTCTCTCTTCTGTGGTGGACTTTTAAAGTTGTTTTATGGAGATGGCCTGTGTTTGCCCAGCAGTGGCTGGATGGGAGTCTGCTCCAGAGCCCCAGCTGCCAGTCATCACAGTTGATTACCCTGGAGCAGAAGACCTGCACTCCAGCCTCTGTTCTCCCCGCCTCCCGACCTGTCTGATTGGACCACCACTCGGTTCCCTCCACCTTCAGCCAATCCACTGCAGCCTTCGTCACACCTGGACAAGATAAAGCCTCGACCAAACTCTCAGTCGAGGCTGCTGGGTTTTAATGGGACCGGTTCGCCCTGGTGCCTCATGTCTTTGTGATTCTGTGTGTGTTTAGGTGTTTCCTGTAACAGCCAAAGGGTGATTACTCTAAAACATAGCTCTGGTGGGCAGTTGCTAACTTCATGAGAGGTATTTGGGTCTTAGGGTGACATTAACCTCTGTTAGCTTCTGCTTTAGTTCTGTGATTAGAGACGTGATTAGAGGCTGTACAGCTGGATAGCTCAGTGACTAACACCAGGGCGGCTGTGGCTCAGGTGGTAGAGCGGGTTGTCCACTGATGGCAAGGTTGGCGGTTTGATCCCCGGTTCCCCCCACATGCCGAAGTGTCCTTGGGCAAGACGCTAAACCCTAAGTTGCTCCCAATGGCAGATTAGCGCCTTGTATGGAAGTCTGTCGCCACTGGTGTGTGAATGTGTGAATGAGAAACACATTGTAAAGCGCCTTGGGTACCGCTAAGGTAGAAAAAGGCGCTATATAAGTGCAGACCATTTACCGTTTACCCCAGACCTTGGCATGGGAGATCGGTGGTTCAAATCCTGGTCAGGGTGCAGGTATCCAGTGAGGACCCTTAGGCAAGGTCCTTAATGCTGCCCCGCCTACCTACCTATGTATGTCTCCTTGGATAAAAGCATCTGCTAAATGAAATTGTAGACCAGTGTCTCCTGTGTATTTAGTAGCCACTGAGCAGTGGTGATTCGTGTGTTTTGAGGTACTTGTTTTGATTTAGTTAGCTTTAAGCACTCGTTTATTACTTCTGTTTGGTGTGGTGTTGCTATTGTGTTTAAGTTTGGCGAGGGAGTTTGGTTGTGCTATTTTGCCTTAGTAAGATTTTCGGAACTCTGTTAGCCTGGTTTTCTTTGTTGCACCTAGCTACCCCTAGAGGCTGGGTCTTAACAACCAGAAACCAGTAACATAAGTGACTGCATAAAGGAAACTGCACACCAACATAAAAATATCAACCTGTAAGTGAAGCATGGTGGTGGCAGCATCATGATTGGTGCTGCCATTGCTGCCTATGGGTCTGGACAGATCGCCATCAATCAGGGCAAAAAGAATAAATGCTTTAAGAAGGTATCGTCCAGAATAATGTCAGGATGGTGATGCAGTAGTACAGTGATCCAAAACATCATGGTATACAACCCCCTTTTAGGTTTTCCCCTTTAATTGATTTTCAACACTGAATCATGGTCAGTTTAATTTGGCTTTTTGGACAAGATTTACAGAAAAGACTCTTTCATGTCAAAGTGAAAACAGATTTCCACAACATAATATCAATAATAAATAAAAAAAAAAGTGATAGCATCAGTATTCACCCCTTTAAAGTGACTAATTGAACTCAGGTGCAGCCAGTTGGTGCTAGAAGTTAGTAAATGGATCATCTGAGGTCAGTGAATGTGTCTCAGTGATTGTAGTATAAAGACTCCTGGATCTAGAAGGTGTGGTAAAACCATTTTACATAAAATTTTATACAGAAAAAACCCCCCACAAATTCCAAAAATTTCCTCAGATTCAGTGGACGGTATAAATAAAACCTTCGGTAGAACCAGGCTCAGGTAGGGTTGGACGTCTGCCTCACCCAGTCGGGGTGAGGTTAAAAGGTAGCAGTATAAAGACTCCTGGATCTGGAAAGTGTAGTAAAACCATTTGTAAAATAGACTTATTCCCTTTATTTTCCTAAACGAGTTTGAAGATCAGTATTAATCTGTGTTGAGTCAAGACAGTTAGCTTAGCCTAGCATACATCACTAGAGCTAGCTTTGCTCTGCTAGCTGTCAAAAAACACTCCATGCAATACCTCCTAAGTTTACTAATTAACACGTGCTGTGTAGAAATCACCACATAGTGAGCACTAAAGCTGTAAAATGTAACTTTTACAGCTTTAAATATTTTCTCAGTCTTTCTTTATTTGCCCCCCAAAAGTCAACTAACTTCCTGTACAGACGTTAGCTAGCTAGCCTCTCTTTCTTCCTGTTGCCTCTGTTCATGCAGACTGATGACAGCTACACATTTAGATTGTATGCAGTTGTAGGCTAATAGATATAAAAGCTCCTTTGTGTTCTTTAGAACCGAGCTGTTTCCCACTGCCTGTTGTTGTTATGCTAAGCTAAGCTAAGCTAAGCTAACCATGTCACAACTCCAAGTGAGTTGGGTCTATTCAGGTTGAACAAATACTGTCATTGTGTTATTGTTGAATCCACCGCACGATAATGGTGAGCATTCCCCTTAAACAAAATACTTACTAATACCAAAAAGTAATCTAAATTCGTCACTGTTAATGTTTTAAAATATGAACAGTATGAATTTTTTTTTAAATAAAATTAGATAAAAACGGTGGTAAGTAAACTTGAATGGGGGATTTCAGGTTGAGGTGCAGCAAAATTCACTGTCCAGATATTCTAATAAAATTACAAGACCTTTTTACACCAGTTTTAATGTTATGTCCTAGAGTTTGTTTTTCACCAATAAGCTTTTAATCCAATGAAATTATATTTAGGTTAAACAATGATGAATATTGTGTATTGTTTGCTCAAATGCATGAGAAGTTTTAATGCTAAAGTACATTTCCCTGAAGTGTCTCTTGTACCCGTTTTCCACCGACCTGGTTCCAGGTCTAGTTCAGAGCCAGAGCCTGACTTAGCACCAGTTCTTTTTGTTTCCACCACCTAAGCACCGGCTCCAGGTTCTAAAAACTGGTGGTTAGCAAGCACCAACTCTTTGCTGGGCCAGAGCTAAGCACCGAGTACGTCAGGGACTGGGGGTGGGGTTATGGTGACCAACGATCAACGGTGGAAAGGGACACAAGAGGTCATTAGTGTCCTTTTTCACCAGGACGTCCCTGGTCTGATCAGATGTATTGGAATGACTCCCGGGACACACGGAAGTTTTAGACAAACTGTTGGAGCTGAAATCCGGTACAATTTATTTATTTATTTGATTAGGACAATGCATATTAATTGACATGTCAGCAGAAGCATCAACGTAAATATGCCAGAATTAGCATAAATGCTAATTTTAATCCGTTGTCCTAAGGCAGGTGTTTAAAAACAGAGACAATACATTATACATACACAAATACACTATGACATATGGATAAAACATGCAAAGATCTCACAGAATAAGTTCCAATTCACATAGAAAAGACAAAAAGGTTACTCATGAATTGTGTCCCACCAGTAGCGCGATCACAGATGTGTCCAGGCAACAGGCAACCTCCACCTTGCAATCAGCCTTAAGACCATCTATAAAGATAAACATAGATATTATCATCAACTTACTGTGTTTTTTTAACTGCTATGTAATGGATGCAAGCGTAGTCGTTTTACGGTGACCCAATGGCTCCAACATGACTCCTTGCCAATGGAAAAGCAAACAGGTTCTTAGGAGGAACCAGATTTGAACCAACTAAGCACCAGAACTAGGACCTGGTTCTTGGTGGAAAAGGGGCATCAGTCAACCACAACAAGTTTGTGTCAGTATAACTTGATTTGTTATAGTTTCTACAACTTTATTTAACACATTTCACTGTAGGTGTTTAAACGAGGAGCTGATTAAATGAAAAAAGTCAGACTGATAGAATCCAGTTTATTCTCTTTATTACACTTACTTCAACTTTTGTCACTTTAACAGTTGAACCAAGCTGTTTAGCACTGCCTTCAGTTGTTAAGCTAAGCTAGGCTAGGCTAACCATCACCCAGCTGGTTTATATTATTTTAATATGGTTTTTAAAATACTCTCTAGTTAAATTCAATGGAAAAACACCAGTTTAGTCAGATTGATTTGCCAAAAACTGACCGACTTTACCAGTTTTTACCAGTTTTTACATGTTTCTACGTGTTCAATCAACCTTTTTCAATCCACATATATTAGATTAATCCATCTCTGTATGTCCCTTCCAGAGGATGGATCTGATAGAGGACGGATCACTTTATGCAACCTCTTTTATAACATTTGTGTTTGTACTTTTTGCTCCATCAGGGCGTCGTACCTCCTCAACCATCGCTACATCCTGTTTATACATACGACTTTTCATGTGTGCGGTTTATCCTAACATGTTTTCATTCCATCACCATGCCTCCTTTTCTCTCCAAACCTTCTCCTCACTGCGGCGTCTTTCTATTTTCAGTCTGTCCTCGTTGCATCTGCACTCCCCGTCCTCCCACCCTCCGTTTATGTTCAGCCCTCATCTTTTCAGCCTCGATGCTCGCTGCCTCCTTTTTACCACTCCTCTGCGAGCGCTCTTATTTTTCAGCCCTGGGTTTTCTTCCCGAGCATGTTTATTTCCCTCCCTGTGCAGCACTGCAGCACAGTTGCAGGTGTCAGCAAAGTAGATGCTGTTTTCTTCCCGGCTTCCTTTGCATGCACGGTCAGCACTGGAGTCCACAGTCCTGCATTCATACCTACTTTTATTACTCCCATGTGCGCCCCTGTTTAAATTTCCCTACACCTCGCTGTTGGTCTGGTTGCTGCACTTCTCACCAACATTTCCTCCAGCTTTGTTTCGCTCTGAGCAGATGAATCAGATTTTTAGCAGCATATTCCAAAGACTTGCTGTGAAAATGAGGAGTGTGATGATTTATTAATGAAGACTTTCTCCCACACTGAAGCTGGGGAGGGACGATCACGCCTGGTTCCTCCACCCAGCCCTTTATGTCCATCAAGCTAAATATATCAGATGCTGCTGATTGGATTTTAATGAAGCTCTGGAGAACGATACGTGTCGCTGATTGACCCCAGGCTAAAAAAGCAACACTTGGATTGGATGAAATATATGACACAATAATAAAGATACTGTAGATACAATTTTCTGCTCACTGTACCGCTATACAGTAAGTCAATTAATGCTGGAAGACATATTCATTGTTTGCTTAACAGCTGCTGCCAATTACTGGAAAAATAATTACTAAAATCAATATTTAAAGGGTCGGTTCACCCAAATAATAAAGTAAAGAGAAAAAATCACACTTCACATACTCAAGGAGATATAAAAGAAAGAAACAAAAGAACTCCATGAACTCTGTTTACATAATTTTTTTTAAATCTCTGTTTAACTAATCCTTTAACTAGCTTGTTCCATTTGTCATTTCTCATTCTTACTAGTTCAGTAACATACAGCACAAGTCTGAACTGCATGCAGTCACATTAAAGAATAGGCATGGCCACCAAGACTCCTCTGATGGAGTTACAAGAAAGAAACTAGTGAGGGAGGCCACCAAGACACCTATGACTCCTCTGATGGAGTTACAAGAAAGAGACTAGTGAGGGAGGCCACCAAGACACCTATGACTCCTCTGAAGGAGTTACAAGCTTCAGCAGCTGAGATGGGAGACACTGTTCATACAACAACTGTTGTCTGTTCTTCACCAGTCAAAGCTTTATGGGAGACAAAGAGAAAGACTCTGTTAGAAAAAGCTCATATTAAATCTGGACTAGAGTTCACCAGAAGACATGTGGAGACTCTGAAATCAGCTGGAAGAAGGTTCTTTGGTCTGAGGAGACCAGAATGTAGCTTTTTGACCATCAGACTAGATGCTATGTTTGGTGGCCACCAAACACTGGACATCATCACAAACACACCATCTCTACAGTGAAGCATGGTGGTGGTAGCATCATGATGTAAAGCATGGTGGTGAATACTCGTTTGTAACTCCTCCAGAGGAGTCATAGGTGTCTTGGTGGCCTCCCTCACTAGTCTCTTTCTTGCTCGGTCTCTCAGTTTTTGAGGACGTCCTGCTCTAGTCAGATCTACTCATGTTCCATATTCCTTCCATGTCTTAATGATGGATTTAACTGGACTCCAAGAGATATTCAGTAACTTAAATGTTCTTGTTTCATCTCCTGACTGATGCTTTTCAACAACCTTCTCTCAGAGTTTCTTGGAGTGTTCTTTAGTCTTCATGGTGTAGTTCTATCCAGGAGTACTGATCCACTAGTGACTGGACCTTCCAGATACAGGAGTCTTTATACTACAATCACTGAGACACATTCACTGACCTCTGATGATCCATTTACTATTTACCCACTTTAAAGTTGGTGGTTACTGATGCAATCACTTCTTCCACTTTTCTACTTCAGTGTTAAATGACTGACATTACTTTGTAGAAGTCTACTTTCACTTTGACATGAATGAGCTTTTTGTAAATTGTTGTCCAAAAAGCCAAATTAAATTGACCATGACTCA